>BDIP01000084.1:1404-32851 GCA_003568945.1 Kipferlia bialata
TCTGTATATACACACACACATACCGTGTCCTCCCTCCCGACCTCCTTCTTGGCATTGTCCCAGGCAGTGTAGAGAGACTGCATGTCCCTGGGGTCAGACGTATAATATATATGTATACCAAATATAGATATGAATATGAATATGGATGGTATAGATAGAGTACGCAGACTGCCTGCATGTCCTTAGGGTCGGACTCATATATTCATATATATAGATTTATCCGCATTCACAAGAATATATATATACATATACATATAATACACATACTGCCACTCACTTTGGCCTCTCTCTCTCTGCCTTGTCGACCTGTTCAGGGGTCAGCTTGTCACAGACCCACTCCTAACGGTAAGACATCACAACAGTAACAGAAAATATATGTGTCATAGTAAATGTGTATATATACAAGTATACCATATATACAAGTATACCATATATATCCACATACCCTGAAGCTGGCGTCCACAAAGGTGCCTCCACAGGTGCCACCCAGGCCCCGGCAGACCTAGGGATTAGTTTTATATGTATATATATATATATATATAATATATCCAAAATCAATATGTATAGACATACACAAATAACCCAGGCCTTGCCAGACCTAAGTATCAGTACACATGCCTACATACAAGCCCCCAATAATAGAATACACATACATATACCCATATAGTGTCATATAATATATATACCTCCTCCAGTGCGTCCTCCCCGTCCTTGATGGTCATCTTGTGCACAGTCAGGTCAACAGTGCCACCACCTGAGGGTGAGTGTATAGAGAGTAAAGAGAGAGAGAGAGAGAGAGAGTATTGAGACACAAGAGAAGTCAACAGTGCCACCACCTGAGGTGAGTGTATACCAATACATACTCAGCCAGACTGACTAGATACTCAACCATAGACGTGAGAGAGAGCGCATCTCTACCTGCGCCTACAACCATGAAGACCGCCCCCCCCCCCCTCCCCCTCTCTCTATATATATACATTTGTCAACACACATAAGTATATACATACCTGCGTCCACCACCATGAATATCTCCCCCTCCTTGAACTGGAAGGCAGGGCCCTGGAATTAGTTATATATTAGTTCTATATATATATATATAGAGAGAGAGAGAGTATTGACATTCGATGTGATGATGTATCCCTCCTTGAACTGGAAGGCAGGGCCCTGGCATAAGATTATGAAATAGTATATATTATGATATACAATACTATATCATTTGTGCGATGCGAGGATTGAACTGCAAGGCAGGGCCCTGCCATAAGGTAACACAACAAGAAGAGTATACATATGAGTGTACTGTATCTCTACATACTATATGTACCTTTGTCTTGCTGAACACTGCAGCAGCCTCAGGCTCAGTCTGTATATAGCCTATGACTGGATATACTATATATATACTGCATGTATATGTATATATATATACTGTATGTATATATACTACATAATACACCTTTCTCTTATTATATGACTGGATACTATACTATAAATACACTACATATATAGTATATACAATACCTTTGTCTTGCTGAACACAGATATATTGTCAGGAAGAGTATACTAATACTAAGTGTATACCTTTGTCTTGCTGAACACTGCAGCTGCCTCAGGCTCCATGTGTATATTGTATGTGACTGGATACTATACTAAATATATACTGTATGTATAGTATAGTATATAAACTGTATGTATATGTATGTATAGTATACCTTTGTCTTGCTGAACACTGCAGCTGCCTCAGGCTCCAGAATGAGTAGCAGACGGGGACTGTCCAGCTCGTGGATAAGGCCTTGACATTAGTGCTGAATGCACAAGAATATACTGTATATAATGTTAAAATAATCACTATTTGCAGAAATAGAATTCATAAGAAAGTAGTATGAGTAGCAGACGGGGGCTGTCCAGCTCGTGGATGAGGCCTGGAAATAAGAATGAGTATACATGTATGAATAATATGTAGTATGAAAGAAGCAGTAGTTAGAGTGAGTAGCAGACAGGGACTGTCCAGCTCGTGGATAAGGCCTAGCATAAGTGATATACGCATAAGTCTATGAATGCATACACAGAACGACAGTACTATGTATAATACATACTGTATATATACTAGTCACAGATCCCCCAACCTGCCTCGAGTGCTGCCTCTCTCATCTGTCCCTTGGCCTGGTCAGTCCACTGGGGGGTAAGACATCTATATATAGATAGATAGAGAGAGAGAGAGACAGAGAGAGGGAGGGGGAGAGGGGGGGGGGCAAAAAAGGAGGGAAAGAGAGAAATCTGTCCCTTGGCCTGGTCAGTCCACAAGGATATGAGAGAGAGAGAGAGAGAGAGAGAACAATCGTACCATTGCTGGCACTGTGAGGCACCACTTGACATAGTAAAGTACAAATATATAAGTATATATATGACATATAAACTTATGGAGATATAAATATATATTTAGAAATCTCACATACCATTGCTGGCACTGTGAGGCACCACTTGACATTGTCGATGGACATCATGTCGTCATACTGCTTGGCAATGTGCTAGAATTAGATGACTCAATCTGTATATGCATACATATGTATACACCCATATGTATATATATATATATATATACGTGTGTCGATGGACATCATGTCGTCATACTGCTTGGCAATGTGCTGGGGTGAGATAAGTATATGTGTATATCAATATAGTAAACATATCTTGTCCTCATACTGCTTGGCAATGTGCTGGGGTTAGTAAAGTGGGGAATTAATATGTATAATATTTCGTATATATGAGTATATGAGTATATACGTGTCGATGGACTCCATACTGCTTGGCAATGTGCTGGATTAGAAAACCTTATATATATATGCATACATACATAAAGAGGTAATGTATACACCTATACATACCGCACTGATATCCCTCAGCATGAGGCCCAGGTTAGTCTCTCTCTCTCTCTTCATATACATATGTATATATATATGTATATAGTAATATATATATACTAATACTATAGGTATCAATGTAAAGATTTATATATATATATATATATATATTACTATATACCCTGATCCAGCAACAGCTTGAACCTCTTGAGCACCATGACATTGGGGTCATATATACATGTATATACACTATATATATATATATATATATATAAACAATACCATTTACCTTGATCAAGCAACAGCTTGAACCTCTTGAGCACCATGACATTGGGGTCAGGCCTGCGCTGCTTGACAGCTGGAGAGTTAGAGAAAATACATATAATTGAGAGAGAGATACTCATCCTTCCGGTGAGTGAGACAGTGGGAGAGAGATAGAGAGAGAGAGAGAGAGAGAGAGCTACACTCACCCACAGCCCTGGCATTCCAGCCCCACTTGGTAGCCTTCCACTCAGACCCCTCTCCGTCTCTCTCATAGACAATCTCTGTGACAGTCTTGCAGTACGGGGAGGGCTGGCCCTGGGGTGATCTCTTGACAGGGAAAATTACATACATATATATGTATACATATATAGGCGCGGCGGGGGAGCGGGTGGGGTATATTCATATATATATTGGTATGGGGCAGTACAGGAGAGCTGGCCCTGGGGTGAGCGGCGGGGAGAGAGAGAGTGAGAGTTTATACATAAATATGTATTGATATAGGGAGGGCTGACCTGGAGTGATCTAGGGGGGGGGGGGGGGGGGGGGGAGGGGTATATATAGTATATAGTATACAAATATTCCATAGTACATAATATATATATTGATATATGCAGAGAGGGAGATGAGGCCCATGTTGGCTATGGAACGGAGTCTAAGGTGAGTGATATGTATATTGATATATACACGGTAAAAGAAATACATATAGTAATGGTATATATAGTATATGAGGCCCATGTTGGCAATGGAACGGAGTCTAGGGTGAGGGGGGGGGGGTATATAGCATACAAATATAGTGTATATATGCATACATGGTATATGAGGCCCATGTTGGCACCTGTCCTCTATCTGGTTGTGTATCAACCAATGTAACTGACCCACTATGTACACCAAACTACACAGATATATATATGTGTGTGTGTGGACATATGTATGTATGTATGTGTGTATATATATATGTATGTATGTGTGTATATATATATATATGTGTGTGTGTATATATATATATATATATATGTGTGTGTATATATATATATGTGTGTGTGTGTGTATATATATATATATGTGTGTGTGTATATATATATATATATATATATGTATGTATGTATATATATAAATATTTGTATATTTGTATGTGTATGTATGTGTGTGGTCACAGCAGAGCGACCTCACCTGTCCTCTCTCTGGTTGCCCCAATATGGTATATGTATTAGATTATATACGTATATATATACGTATATATATATATATACACACTGACAGTACCTGTCCTCAATCTGGTTGTGTATCTTGGCAGCCTCTAGCAGAGTGGCATATCTGATACCCCAATATAGTATATATTGTATAAGTATATATTGTATTAGTATATACATATGTACATACACTAACAGCACCTGTCCTCTATCTGGTTGTGTATCTTGGCTGCCTCTAGCAGAGTGGCATATCTGATGCCTAGCTCCTCGCAGGTCCTCTCTCTCTCCCTCTCCTTCTTCCTCCTGCCACCCTCGGTGTCGTCTGGGGCTTAGGGACAATGATATGTGTTACATATATATACATACATAAATATGTACATGTGAATGTGTTGTATCTCTCGGCGTCATCTGGGGGTAAGTGACAATGATATGTGTTATATATATATACATACATAAGTGACGTCATCTGGGAATGATATATGAATATACGCAAATATACATACATATGCATACTCAAAATACTGATATTGATGCACAGATGTATGTGTTGTATCTGGCGGTAGCATAGCAGGGACATATTTACATTCATATATACTATCGATATGCAGATATGTTGTCTTCTGGCGGTAGAACATACAAGGGACATATAATTAACTATAATTATGTATAATAATGGGTAAGCGCATAAAGGTGACTCTGATATATGAATATACTCACATAATATAGATGTATATACGCTATTTACCTGCTAACAGTGACTGGAAGCACCCGTATGCACACCATATAGAGTATACACATATGTATATACTATTTCTACCTGGCATGTCTGGGGTGGAGGGGCAGCAGGGAGGCCTGGCGACCTGGGGTCAGCGTTGAGGAAAGGCACCATGCTATACTATATATATAGTGCATAGTATATAAAGAGTATATCTCAATGCCACACATAGCATGGAGGGAGGCCTGGCGACCTGGCATCAGTGTAGAACATACAACATGCATATATACACGGAATAATAGCAGACCCTACATATCGAATATATAATAATGTATACCCAACCTGTGTCTGTCATAGAACATAATCCCTACGCAACAACTAGGTCAAGTAATACAACTGAAAATGTAGAGTATACACAACCTGCGTGTGTTATCCTGACAGTCTCTGGCACTGTCCCCTTGAGTATGTCAGTGTATGCAGTGGGGGATGTCAGCATCCCAAGGGCCACAAGAACACCAACGGCATCAGCTAGGGCCTACAAATAAGCGAAAATATACATACATACACACACACACGCATATATATATATATAGGTATATAGGTATATATATAGCAAAGTATGCCCAGGGCCACAAGAACACCAATGGCATCGGCAAGGGCCTACACATTAGGGTATTGTTACACATACATATAGGCATATATGAAATACCAACGCCATCCACTAGGAGTATATCTCTGTACCTTTGTGCTTGGGGGTGATGGGAATGGGAATGCAGCCAGGGACGTCATCCCGATGCTGGTGATCCTGGGGGTCAGAGTAGAATATGGTATATGTATATACTATATATATAGGGCATTGTATACACAGCAACATATATATCATGCCAATGCTGGTGATCCTGGGGGGTTAGGGTAGATACAATAATAATGAAGTGTATAGTGAATACAGATATATATATGTGTGTAAATATACCATCCCGATGCTGGTGATCCTGGGGGTAAGGGTATATCGAAATACTAACCCACACACACACACATATATACATATATATTAACAACATCATACCATACTCTGTCACCACACCTATACTATACAACAGATATGTATCCACCAATACCCATACCTAGCATCACGACATACTATATACAAAAGTTATGTATACTGAGTACTATTACCTCAGCACAGCCGACTCCAGTGGCAGTCTCTCTGTATATATATATATATATATATATCAATATATACATGTATATATATATACATAGTGTCATACCTCAGCACGGCTGATTCCAGTGGCAGTCTCTCTATCACCATACATATACTATATACAAAAGTAATGTATACTTAGTACTATTACCTATATACATATTTATGTACTTATAGTGTCATACCTCAGGACGGCCGACTCCAAAGGCAGTCTCTCTGTCTCTGGGGCATCGAACTCCTCTAGGTTGCCAAGGGCAGAGGCAGAGAAGAGACGGTAGCAGGTACCAGTGTCCATACGGCCTAGGGTTGGATATATGTATATATACATGTACATATATATACAAATACATATATATATATATTCATGAGTGTATATAGGTGCCAGTGTCCATACGACCTTGTATATATGACAATGAGTCGGTATTAGTGTATATTGATAGGAGAACAGGCGGTAGCAGGTGCTAGTGTCCAAACGCCAAGTGTTGAATAATGAATATTTGACAGAATAGTGACAGATATGCTAATTGCATATGACGTCGCACACATGTCTCTTGAAACATATACATAGAGTACACATACACATACATATACATAGACTAGTGTATGTACCTGCCCTCTGACCGGCACTGACATATATATACACACATAAATATATATATACATATATTCATATTATTATATATAACTTATTGAGACATAGAATATAGTATATATATATATATGCATGTGTATATACATACCTGCCCTTCCTGCCCTCTGACTGGCACTGGCCCTGCTCACCCACTGGATCTGGGGGGTGAGACAGAAATATATATGCATAGTCTATGTATATATATACGGAATGGTATAAATACAGTATATACAGTAGTGAATGAGTATGGCCCTGCTCACCCACTGGATCTGGGGGGGGGGGGGAGAGATAACGGTCTATACATCTATATCTATATATATATACACATCCATGTACCTGCAGTGACACACTCTTTGTGTCTGGGTTGTAGACCAGGGTCATATATTTATGTCTGCCAGAGTCAACGACAAAGCTAAGGGTTAAGGGTGTAGGAGAGAGAGAGAGAGAGAGAGAGAGAGAGAGAGAGAAGTCTTGTGTTGGTCAGAGTCCCCAATAAATACTCATGTGTACACTTATAGATGTGTACGCGTGTATAGAAGTGTGCAAAGTCAGTACAGGCATCTACTAATTACAAACATATGTACATACCGGATGCCAGGGACTGGTGAGACTGGTCTCTATCCCACAAACACAGGCACATGTACATATATATATATATATGTGTGTGTGTGCCTATCAATACATGTATACTACCATATATGTACACACCGGATGCAGTACCAACGCTAGCACATACTAATTACAAACATATGCACATACCGGATTCCAGGGATTGTGAGACTGGTCTCTGCCACATTTGTGGCCACCACAACACGTCTAGTGCCAGGGGGGACAGGCTCCCAGACCTACATGTAAGAGGGATAGATAGGTATATATAGACATGTATATATATAGAGAGAGAGAGAGAGTATGGTGCCAGGGGGGACAGGCTCCCAGACCTATAGATGAGAGATAGATATATGTAGATATATATAGAGAGAGAGAGATAGAGAGAGAGAGAGAGAGAGAGAGAGAGAGAGAGAGTATTAATGGTGCCAGGGGGGACAGGCTCCCAGACCTACAGATAAGACAGGAGATAGTTATATGACAAAACACGTATACCCTATTTGTGTAAACATATGTAAACACACCTTCTGCTGCTGTGGCAGTGACAGCTGTACTTACAGAGTATACCTATATACCTATATACACACATACATATATATAAACATATAGATATATATACCTTCTGCTGCTGTGCCAGTGACAGCTGTGCATAGTATATATACAACTATATATCTATATATTACAGTATAGTATACATATATACACACCTTCTGCTGCTGTGCCAGTGACAGCTGTGCGTAGAGGGGCAGCACCTCCAGGTGGATGGGTCTATCCTCTTTAATAGCCTTGTCAATCCTAGGGTGAGAGAGTGGATATATATCTATATATATATATATATATATACACACACATATGACCTTGTCGATCCT
The DNA here is from genome assembly GCA_003568945.1 of Kipferlia bialata. Classification (NCBI taxonomy): domain Eukaryota; phylum Fornicata; genus Kipferlia; species Kipferlia bialata. Next base: position 9,739 of record BDIP01000084.1, read on the forward strand.
ATGGTGAGAGGGCATACAGATACCTAACATGGATATGGTTAAGATAGGATAGGGAATGACACTGATACCTACCCACCCTCTACATATGTGTGTGTATATGTACACAATACAATACCTATCCACCCTCTCTGCCACTGGGACTGGTAGTGTGATACTAATACTAAACATACTATAGTATAATACAGTACACTACACTAATGCCCTTGTATATAGATATATATATTAGTGTATATATATACATACCTATCCACCCTCTCTGCCTCTGGGACTGGCTGTGTCTGTGTCACACCCTCCTGGCCCAGGGTCTCATAGCCAGAGGGCAGGGAGCCTAAGATATTAGATATAACATATTAGACATTAGATACACTATACATATGTATATACACATATGCATGTCAGTGTATATATAGTAATGGCGCAAGGTATTCATAGCCAGAGGGCAGGGAGCCTAGGGGTAAGACATACTATACATATATATATATAGAGAGAGAGAGAGAGACAGAGAGAGATGACCAAGGGTCTCATAGCCAGAGGGCAGAGAGCCTGAGGTGATTAGATCTACTCGGAATATATACATAGTGAGTGATGCTTATAGAAGAAAGTTCCTTCTGATAGTATACTACTCTGTATATAGTATATATATACATTTACTCTTTTGGTATACTATATATACAGTACAGGATGTGATGACGACTGGGGTGCTCAGTTCTATATATATATATATATATATTCAGAGCACAATGTCTGATGCATTAAGCAATACCGTATCGTCACAGAGAGTGGTGTGTGTATACTTAGTATGGATATACATATGGGGTATGGGAAGATGTGGTGGTGTGTACAATACCTAGGCTGTCAATCTCCACGCCTGGTACGGGCTGTAAGAGATAGGTTAACTATAACTATAACTATATATACAAGTATACATACAGTATCTGTACGGGCTGTAAGAGACAGGTGTACCCTATGTATACTAGTACATATGTATACTAATACATATGCATAAGTATACAGTGTCTACAGTATATATATGCTTGTACCTAGGCTGTCAATCTCCACCCCGGGTATGGGCTGTGTGGTGGGGGCCTCGCCTGCAATGACAGGCATGTCGGCAAAGGCATCGACCTAGGGGTAAGGTATGTATACATATATATATGTATAGGTATATGTGTATGTATATGTGTGTATGTATAGAGAGAGAGAGAGAGACAGAGAGAGAGAGAGAGGGATAATGCTATGACAGGCATGTCGGCAAAGGCATCGACCTACATGTTAGGTAGGTATATATATATATGTATATATATATAGAGAGAGAGATATCCTGCTTTGGCAGCATGTCGGCAAAGGCATCGACCTGTAAGTATAAATGTATATATATGTAGAGAGAGCAAGAGAGAGAGAGAGAGCAAGAGAGGTCGGCAAAGACATTGAGCTAGTGATGAGATGCATTCTCATACACAAGACATAAGAGAAATGATATTGCTATCAGAAGTAGGAATATGGTATGTACATATACCCACCTGCCACTCCTCGGCCATCCCCCACTCTAGATATTTACACATATACAATATGTGTATATATATACATATATACTAACTATATATATATACATATACTACATACTATATACACCCACCTGCCACTCCTCAGCCATCCCCCCCACCGCCAGCTCGGCATCGTCCTCCTCCTCCTCTCTCTCTCTCTGCTTGTCCCTGTTATTCCCTCTCTCTCCCCCTCTCCTCCCAGCCCTCCACGCTGCATTCTCTCTGGTATTGTGCCTCTCCCCCTGCTCCTCAGTCCCCTTCAGCATGCCTATAGTGAGTGAATGTATATATACTATACATACCTAATATAGGTAGAATGTATACATAGTAATTAATACATTGCATCTTAATATACCTATGATCCCCACAATCTCAGACTCCTTCCTGTACTATACACACCATAAGCTATCCACAATATGCACCTACAAGTACTGTGCATACTATTCAAGTACCTTTCAGCCCGACGATCTCCTTCCTCAAACACACACATATATCAGATACTTGTGTCTACAAGGCCGCATAATATTTTTATATACAGTGTACCTATCAGCCCGACGATCTCCTTCCTGCCCGGCATGAACACAAGGATGTCACCAGCTGGGGTGAGGGGAATCAATATGTACTTTTCAATAATGTCTGAATCTATGCTAACATGATATGATATGATATTGATATCACACCTAGGTGGCGTGTAGACATATGTATATATGTATATATCACACCTGGTGTGTTCTGGTGGATCCACTTGACACGGGCACACACAATATATATATATATATATATATATAGATATATGAATATATGTAGACTATTGCTTATATATATATATACTAATACCTGGTGTATACTATATATATATGTGTGTGTATATACTAATACCTGGTGTGTTCTGGTGGATCCACTTGACACGGGCACAGGCCTTGAAGATATACCTATGGTAAGAGAGAGAGAGAGAGAGAGAGAGAGAGAGAGAGAGAGAGAGGCCAAGGAGATATACCTATGGTAAGTGGGGGGGGGGGGCAGAGACAGGTCAGATAGGAATACGTTTACTTATAAGTAATCTACTCTAATGCACTATACCTGTCTGACGTCTAGGTGGCATATATATACACACACACACATATATATATATATTAATATACTTTCATATGTATATCTATCTATCTATATATACATACCTGTCCGATGTCTCTGTGTCCACTGTGTGGTGGATGGCCACAAGTACATACATATATATATATATACATTGTACTAGTGCATATAGTGGATATATATATATATATACCATACCTATCCGATGTCTCTGTGTCCACTGTGTGGTGGATGGCCACAGGGAACTGCCTGCCCTCAACCTGATGGGTGGGATGGTATATAGGGTGGCATATATATATATATATACGTATATACACGTATATATATAAGAACAGCCTATGGCATAGTATGCAATATACTATATATATACACATATGCTATGTACCTTGACCAGGGGTGGGCTGGGGTGGAACAGGTCCTTGTTCTGGGTGAAGTCAGTCACCCTGGGGGTCAGGGATACATATGTATATATATATTACATATATTAATTACATATATATATATGTGTACTTAGAAGGTACTATATATATATATTACATATATAAACTACATATATATACATGTACTTAGAAGGTGAAGTCCGTCACCCTGGGGTTAGCAATACACACATAATAGTCATAACTATACAATTATTCTACTAATACTGATACAGTTCTGGGTGAAGTCAGTCACCCTGGCGGTCAGTGATATATGGTAGAGCTGGACACATGGAGTCATTTGAGTACTTTCAAGAGATACTTGTAGAGAGAGAGAGAGATAGAGAAGGAAACAGAGATCAGACATAGATAGAGAAAGGCCGAACATAGGGACACAGAGCATATATTACATATATATACACATATCTATATAGTGTGTGTGTGTGTGTGTGAGAGAGAGAGAGAGAGAGTACCTGAGCGTGGCACTCATGACCAGCACCTTGAGGGGGCCCAGCTGCTTGGACAGGTCTGGGGTGAGTATACCGATACACTATATATATATATATATAGTTAGCCCAGCTGCTTAGACAGGTCTGGGGGTCAGACACTGATAGAATATATATGTACAGATATGTATAAGATATATAATGTGGGAGGCAACAGGATTATCCAGCTCTGGAGTGAGTGTACCGTTACACTATACGTGTAGATGCACAATACACAACATGTACTCATATACGTAAATATATATGTGTAGAAATATGTATTGTGTACACTAACTGCCTAGACAGGTCTGGGGGTAAGATACTGTTAGACTGTGTATATATATATGCATGCATATATATGTAATGTGGTATGCCACCAGTTTATACATGTCAGGGTAAGGCAGGGCCAGACTGTATACCCATACACACTATTCATATATTAAATAATATGTCATTACTCATTAATTATTACTTATATGCATATATGTATATATCCACATTCACCAGTTGCAGAATACTATAGTCTAGTATCCTATTCACACACCTCCCTCCCCGTTGTTTGCATTCATGACTGCCCTCTCGTACTGATTGCGCCTGGCACGCACAGACCCAGAGAGGAAGCCTGATATAAGTATTCATATATATATATATATATAGAGAGAGAGAGAGAGAGAGAGAGAGACGCCTGGCACGGACAGACCCAGAGATGTATATCATATGTACATATAAAGAGAGAGAGAGAGAAAGAGACATAGAGACCCCGGCTCTGACAAACACGGAAGGGAAGCTTGGACTACATACCTAGCAGCACATCTGTGTCGAGGCTCCTCTCGTGTGCCTCATCCACCACCACGATGGAGTAGGCAGACAGAAGGAAGTCGGACCTGGGGTAAATGCTGCTTCAATATTATGAGACTATTCCAGGGCAGTATGTGAGAAAGAACGGACTCTTCATTTCACTCTATCCAACTTTACTACTACACTTCATCTACAGATAGTTGACAAATGAGACCCACTATATACCTGAGCTCTGCCAGCAGCATACCGTCATACACTGCACTGCACCATATATATATATATATTAGGACACTATAAATATATATACTGTATACATGCCTTAGCTCTGCCAGCAGGATACCGTCTATATTGTCTATATATATGTGTGTGTGTGTGTGTGTGTGTGTGTATGTATATATATATATATATACTCTAAACTATACCTCAGTTCTGCCAGCAGCATACCGTCTGTCAGGAACACAATGGATGTGTCATTGGAGACCTTCTTGTCATGCCTCACGTGGTAACCTAGAGAGTTAGTTTAGAGAGAGTCATTATATGTCATAGAGAGAGAGAGATCTTCTTGTCATGCCTCACGTGGTAGGCTGGGGAGGGATATATATGTATATGTATGTATACAAATACAGGAGACAAATACAATATACAAATATATAGAGAGAGAGACCTTCTTGTCATGCCTCACGTGGTAGCCTGGGGTGAGGGATATATATATATTCATTCATATATAGGAGACAAGTTATATATTTACAGAGAGAGAGAGAGAGAGACCTTCTTGTCATAGCCTGGGTGAGGTTAGAAGTACACGCACGTATCCATAGTCAATACATTTCAGTAGTTGCACCCACCACCCATTGAGTCTGACATTACCCTGACTTACACATATGGTAATACATGTATGTAAATATATATTAACATGTATTATTTCATACTCCACAGCACCTACTCTCCCCCCCAGTCTTCTAATGTCCCTCTCGTCTCCCTTGCCCCCGTTGGCCTCTCTCTCACACTTCATGGTGTCACCACCCATCTCCTCAGCTACTCTGTGGTAAAAGGGTGTAGGGAGAGAGAGAGAGAGAGAGAGATGGCACCAACCTCTTAGCCAGCGATGTTGCAGCCACCCTTCTGGGCTGTGTCACAGCTATGCGGCCTGGGGTCAGGGAAAATATAGATATATCTACATAAACACAATATATACACAATTCTGAATACATGTCACAGCAATACGGCCTAGGGTGAGGGAGGACATGTATATGTCCAATCACTGGGATATTATACCCAATACGACACATATACCGTATAATCATACTGTATATATACATATACACAATGTGTACCTTGTGCAAATGGCCTGGGCCCTCCGTACCCCCTCTCGAACAGGAACTGGGGGACCTGGGTGGACTTGCCACAGCCTGGGATGAGGGTATATATAGATGAGTATATACTATTATATAAACTATTATATGTATTAGTATATACATATATATTAGTTCATCAATATAGGAACTGGGGGACCTGGGTGGACACCCTATGATGAGGGTATGTAATAATACATGTCTCTCCTCTCAGCACTACCACATGTCCCGTGTCTCTAGACTTGATATGCTGTCTGCCCCATAGGCCAGTATAGTCTAGTATATATACTATATATATACCATACAATACATACGATATACTATATACTATATATACCTGTCTCTCCAGAGAGTACCACCACGTCACGTGTCTCCAGACTTGATATGATGTCTGCCTCATAGGCCAGTATAGTATAGTATATATACTATATATATACTATACAATACATACAATATACTATATACTATATATACCTGTCTCTCCAGAGAGCACCACCACATCCCGTGTCTCTAGGCTTGATATGATGTCTGCCTCATAGGCCAGGATGGGTAGGAGGAGACGCCCAGTCTGCACAGTCTCGGACCTGTATAGTCAGAGTATATAGTCAGAGAGAGAGAGAGAGAGAGAGAGAGAGAGATCCATATACATGTACAGCAACGGTTACCTCTCCACTGGTACGTGCACTGTGTCTCCCTTAGTCCCAGTCTCTCTCTCTCTCTCCTTCTTGGACTCAGCCATGGGGATATCCCCTGTCTCTCTCTCTCCCTTCTCTCCCTTCTCCCCCTTCTCTCCCTTTCCTCCCTTCCCTCCCGTCTCTCTCTTTCCTCCAGTCCCCTGCTCACTGCTCTTGGACTTGGACTGGGGTCAGATACTATATAGAGACAGATACATACTAATATACACTATAACTATACTACAGTATATACATGTATGTATACCGGGTCTGCTCACTGGTCTTGGACTTGGACTGGGGTCAGATATGTATATAGATGTATATATACATATATATACATCAATATATACAAACATACGGCTTGCCTTGGCCTTAGACTGGGGTCAGATGTATATATAGATAACTTGAAATAATATATATATTATTACTGATACTACTCAGTATATATATGGGAATGCCTTCTCACCCTTGGACCTGACCTCGGACTTGTAATAATACACACACTAATAGATATATATATATAAGTATATATATAAGTAAAAGTGAATTATTCAATAGGTATGAATTTATACATACATGCATATATATATACCTTTCCCTTCTTCCCCTTTGGCCTGACCTCGTACTTGTCAAGATGATACACATACAGATCAGCATATATATAAATAGATATGTATAGATATGTATGAATACACGGATCCACATACCTTCTTCCCCTTTGGCCTGACCCCGTACTTGTCATTATACACACACACATATATAGAGAGAGAGATATATATATACATAAATAGATATGTTAATATATACAAGCATATACCTTCTTTCCCTTCTTGCCCTTTGGCCTGACATCGTACTTGTCATAGGTGGTGTAGTCCTGGGGTTAGACACATATACACCATATATACACATTATTCAAAATACACATTAGTGATTTAGTCCATATACCAGTTCCAAATACATATTTCACTGGTCTTTGGTATAATCCGGGGGGTTAGGCACACAATATACTATATGATCAAACAGTGTACGAATAGATAGAAGCAGTCCTAGAACGATTGCAAACACATATCCTCGACATACTGTGTCTCCTCTGCCATGCATCGACAGAGAGTGGAAATATCACTAATATACATGTGGAGAGGTGCTGTATACTCATTAGTGTGCCCACCTCGACATACTGTGTCTCCTCTGCCGTCTGCCATGCCTCCACATGGGGCGCCCTCTCACCCTCTCCCTCAGTCTCTCTCTCTCCCTCTCTCTCCCCCTCTCCCTCAGTCTCTCCCTCTCCCTCTTCAGGTGTCTCTGTCTCTGGGGCCCTCTTGGCCTGGGGGGCAGGGGGGGCTGGAGGGTTAGTATATTTAGAGAGAGAGAGAGTATGTATGGGAAGCTGGAGGGTCAGTAGGAAGTATATAAATCATAATATATATATTGGTGGATAGAGAGAGAGTGAGAGAATGTCAGCTTGGCCTGGGGGGCTGGGGGGTCAGTAGGAAGTACATACATCATAATATATATATTGGTGGATAGAGAGAGAGTGAGAGAATGTCAGCTTGACCTGGGGGGCTGGGAGGGGGAATATAGTAAAGGATAACTGTCTGGGGACACAGAGAGAAATATATATATAGTACATGATACTGAGCGCAACTTACAATAGATACATTAATACAGAGAGAGAAAGAGAGAGAGGGGGGGGGGGGGGGGGGGGGGCCCCCCCCCCCCCCCCCCTCCCACTGATTTTTCTCTGTTTGGCATCAAGGTACCCTTTTGCTTTAATTATACTGTGTTTGCTATCAGCCCCATCCAGCGAGTAATGAACATTCATATATTCCCAGTCCATGAATGATCGTATGATCTCTGACGGTGCTATTGAGTCTCCTACTTCGGCTACCAACATACTCAGTCACTAATATACTCTGCTACTGTGGAAAAATCAGAGAACAGATCCTGAAATGGGTACTAACCCTACACCACACAGACAATATTCTGATTAACATTATAGATCTACAATACTTATAGCTATATTACAGCATATAGAAGAGAAGAATCTACATGCTACGGTATTTGTGCTTGTATGAAGGCATGGAGGACGCTGTGGCCATGGAGTAATCATGGACATTATATGTGAGTTTGTTATGTCAAGTATTGACAGTGAATACAAATAGTGCAGAAACAGTCTATTATGTGTCTTCGGATAGTCTCGATATCGACTAGATCCAGTCATATGGTCCTTTAGTTCCCAAATGGGAATGAACTCTCTACACCACAGTGCTAAGGACACTAGTCATGCCCCTCAAGTGTCAACTCACCCGAATGGACACGATCAAGTCAGGGCTCCACTCAGCTGATGGACGTGGTACTGCACCTAATCCCACCTGAGCCCATGCTTCACCAGTAGATGACACCGTGATACGTACAGTGCGTGACCTAGTGTGGACCGAGGGCTAACCAAGAACAGGGAGGGATTGTGTCCGTGGCTCAAACAACCAGATACTGCCTCCTACTAGTTCAGATGAGAGGACACTATTTCAACACCCCATGCGTACTCGACCAGCGAAGAGCCCAGTATCTGCCAGGGCTGTGTTGATACTCTGATACCCTGTGTCTAGATGGACAGCCAGTTGAATGGTATGCGCTCTGCCACCTCTCTGTCCCCATAGAGGGCATACCTGGGGTCAGACAGGCAAGGGGAGGGGGGGGGGAGAGATATGTCACCAGAGAGGACATACATGCAATGAGAGATACACACTTTCAAAGCAAGAATCCACATCTGCCCGTTCACCCACATCTGTATGTATACCCAGGCTATATACACACATATATACACACACATATACACACCACCCACCTCTGCCTGTCCACCTCCACGTCTGGCACACAGTCTGTGGAGGCCAGGGCACATGCTGCCTGGTACACAGCGAGGGCAGCATCAGTCTCACCATCCCCCTCTGCCTCTCCCTCCCCCTGTGCGTCTGTACCCAGCGGCCCATGCAGAGTGCCGCCTGTACAAAGAGCAGCCCCTGCCCCTCCCTCCATGTCCTGCAAGGCACTCACCACAGCCTGCCCTAGACCTTCCACCCCAGCCACTCTCCCAGTCACTATGATGGACCCCAGGAGAGACTTGGCCAGTGCTGCCCCCTCCGCTGCAATCTCCTCCTCAGTCTTGATCAGCCGGGAGTACTTGTCCTTCTTGACAGGCGTGGCACTCTCTGATAGGGTCAAGGGTGCAGAGAGGGGGGTGGGGGGGACGGAGGAGGCGGCGGAGTCTGGCTTGCTGCTAGAGCCACCGGACTTGGCCTTGCTCTGCTTCTCCTTGCGCTCTCTCTTCTCTCTCTCCTTCTCCCGCTTCTTCTGGTCTCTCTCCTCTGCCTATGGTTAGGGCGTGTCGGCATACACATCCATAAGTAGTACATATATGCATACTGATATACATACTCACCCCCTTCCTCTGCCCCCTGGCCGTGTCACTCATGGTCTTGAGCACACCCTCAGCAACCTGGGCATGAGAAGACAGGGCATACATACACACACACACACACGTCACAGGTCACAGTAGAGTATGACAATGCATACTACTCATCCTAACCTGTCTGCAGTGGTCTACACAATGAGGGGACATGCCATACATACATAAACATATGCATACATATATACACATATTCATGACACTTGTGGCATATATATATATACATATCACCTGTCTGCAGTGGTCCACACAGTTGATGATGCCCTGGCACACAGAGATGACACCCTCATTGCCAATAGGACCATCGGGACTGGGACCATGCGGGTCAATGACACTAACAGGGCCGGCCTGGGGTGAGAGGAGAGGGCAAGGTATATACAGAAGCAGCCACAGATACACCTTTGCATACCTTCACGAGTGCTGCTGCCTCTGCGTCTCTCTCGATGGACGTGGCAGTCTTGGCGTGCTTGCCTGGAGTGAGAAAGAGAGAGAGAGAGACAGATAGACAGACACGCAAAGAGAATCAAAGCCCAGACCCACCCCACCTGCGTCGTGTGTCTCTGTGACATCGTCTGAGACAGGCAGCCCCTGGCTAGCACCCTTGGGCACCCCCAGTGATGCATCTGCACCTGCTGGCATGGATGTACCCAGCCATGCGGTGGGAGTGGCAGAGGCAGGGCCCAGCACCACAGTGACAGACACAGCGGTGGGGGGGGAGGCAGGGGCTACAGCATCATCTCCCTCTCCCTCTCCCTCTCTCTCTCCCTCTCCCTCTCCACCTGCGGCACTAGCCACGGGCTCAGAGGGAGGGGGTACGGACTCACCCATATTCACATCTCCCTTCTGCTCCTCAGTCTCTACACCCTTACCCTCTGCTACTGCCTCCTCCCCAGTCTCCTGGGGCGGCATGCGTATTGTGAGGGATGTCTGCACATTGGAATCGATGTCTGCAGCGGTGCCGTGTAACAGCAGCCTCACGAGCTCAGCGTACTGTTGTAGTCTGGGGTCAGTAAATGGTGAGCATCAAACAGAGTAAGACATTGAACATACACTCAACTGAGTGAGTGTATACATACTATGTATTATACATATGCACATATGAATACATACCTGAGTGAGTGAGCAGTGGATGTGGCCAGTGCCTTGTCTGCACAGGGTGCCATGGGTAGGGATGCATCCCCCCTAGTCAGAAGTGCATGGGTGGCAGAGAGAGGGGGGGCACCCTGCTTAAGCGATGCCAGCAGCAGCCTCATCAGACCCATCCCACTCAAGGGGAGGGGCGTGGCACTCCCTGAGAGCACCCCCTGCCTGACGACAGAGACTGACACACCCGTCATGCCCATATCAAGCACAGTGCAGCTGCCGCCCCTGCCCCACACAGACACAACCTCACTCCGACGCACAACCACACACCCCTTGAACCCAATGTCACGCAGGGCCAGTTGGAAGAGGGCGGAGATCTGGGGGGAGAGGGGGGGAGGAGAGTCAAGTGGGAGTACACTGAGAGATGGGGTCACAGATATAACAATGACACTATGGAATGGCAAGAGAGAGAGGACAGAGACTGTACCTCCTCCAGTGACAAGGTGTCACACACCAACAGCATATATGAATAGAAGCAGAGAGAGTCTGCATTATTATAAGTACACATATACTTCTATATACCTCCTCCCGTGACACCGTGTCTGCCACCACCAGCATGGCCGTGCACTCATGGATAGAGGTGGTCATGGGGTACCCCCCCTTGGCCTTGGTCTCATCCTTGACAGGCCGGCCAAAGGCACCCCGCTTGGGCCTATCATTAGGTATAGAGAATATATAGATAGATGGGCAAGGAGGACTAGAGTATAGTATTGTACACTCACTTTGGCTCATCCGGGTCTGAGAAGAGGGAGAGTGCCTGGGCCCACTCCTGTATGGCATACTGGAACCCATGCTCAAGGAGTGCGGCTAGAGGGGCCAGAGAGACAGGATCGGTACCACGCAGGTGGCCCCTGAGGTAAGGAGGGGGGGAAGCAGCAAGCAACACAGTAGGAAGAAGTGGCATTACATTGCAGAGAGAGACAGTAAGGTAACTGTACTGTAGTGCCTAGCCGCCATGGCCCTAACCACGGAGTATGGTAATATATATATAGAGAGAGAGGGAACATAGTATATATATATATATATATATATATATATATATATACCCTTATATACCTCGCCGCCATGGCCCTGACCACGGAGTATGGTGCAGAGGGGGGTAGGCACATGACGTTGGACCCTATCACGACAGAGGGTGGTCCCTCATACCCCTCCTCCCCCTCCCCGTCCTCCTCCCTAGTCCACCTCCAGGTCTGGTCCTCCTCAGCACTCAGTTGGAAGAGAGACTCACTGGCTAGGAGGTTGGCACGCTTGGCCCTGGGGGTTGGGGGGGGGAGAGACAGCGAGAGAATAGGATGTATTAGGGAGACCTTGGTAAAGGTAGGCCACTAGGTGTCGAGAATGGGTGTAGATGGACTGTAAGGCGAGTAGAGTCACCCACTAAATGCTACTACAATACAACACTAGAGTATCAAGGACATGTCAAGCTACATACACAAACTACCAACCACCACATCTTCCCTGTACCTTGTCTTGGCAATGGTATTCCTGAGCTGTGAGGCATACAGTCTCTCTGCGTCACTACCCTTCCTATTGCCACTCGTGGCACTGGCATCCTCTGCAGCTATACCCTCCCTAGGCAGCACACTATCCATCATGGGGTCGTCCACAGTGAGTCCCCCCTGGCCCTTCCTCCTATAAGCCACTAGGGTGGGTATCTCCATAGGCCTGGCCTTGTCACCTGCCATGCCCACATGGATGCTGTGGCTGCACAACTCATACACCACAGTCCGAGAGGCACACTTCCGCACTGTCCATGGCACCTTCGGGGAGGAAGCCATGACCTCTGCCTGACCACAGTGCACCTTCCTAAGGGAGTGGGCGAGGGAAGCTGGAGCGCATGTTTTTGAATATACTACACCCTTCCTGGCAAACACGAGAGTAAGGGTGTAGAGTGCATGAGCCCTGCACCTCTCTCCTTCAGTCTCTGAGATGGGAGCCTTCTTCTCCAGGCACAATGCAGAGCGTGACAGCCCCATGTCTGACTCTGGGGTTGCCCTTGGCTCCACCATCACCCAGATGGACATGACCATCCTCAGGATCAGGCAGCAGGTGGGTCCATACCATATACCCTGTACAGGGTGGGGTACAAACATTCATATGCCATAAGAACGTAGTAATGTAGGTGTTAGTGGATATGTGTTGTGGTTAAGGAGTCTTGATGCTGCAGGTGGCTCCTTCATTGTTGCTATTATACATTGTATGTATAGATGATTACCTATATGTATACCCTTCCGTATATCCCAGAGACTTCACCCCAAATAATTCCCAGGAGACCAAGCTGAACAAGCAGCGTAAGCACTACACTCTCGAGAGCCAGAAGCTGAGGGCCAAGGCCATGGAGGCAAAGAAGGTGAAGTCATGCATACTTTGTACTATAAACTCTATATATATAGTATTACATTGAGCTGTGTACATCTGCCTCTGACCCCCAGGCCCATGACATGACATCCGCAGTGGGTCTCCTCAAGCAGAGCAAGATGTGGGACAAGCAGGTTAGTTCATGTTCTTGAATATGTGTCTCTATTACTGTCACTCTACCTGATCATCATATATGTTTGGTCTCTATTAGATAGTCACTCCCTCCCACACTCAGGTCTCTGTCATCGATGGCCTTCTCTTCCAGTGCACCTCCTCTGTCCTGGATGTCGAGAACGCAGACACCCAGGTCTCCTTCGTCACAGAGCTGGAGAAGGTACTATTCTTCGCCCACTTTGTATACACTCTACTCTTCATATCTATATATATTTACACATATGTACTCCATCACCCCCTGCTCTCAACACAATGCTAAAGTCCATCACACCCAGGTATATATACATGCATCTATCTCTCTTACTATATTCCTCTATCCCTCTTAATCCCCAGGTCAACGAGCACCTAGACTCCCTGAGGAACAGGCTGTCCCTTGACCATGTCGAGGATGTCATGACACAGGGGCAGGAGCTGAGGGACCACTTCAAGGTATGTAGTGTATTATTTACAATATACAATATAGGGAAAATATATAGCATTATATTGAAGTATATAGAGTATTAGTATATAATGTTGTGGTGTCATGACACAGGGGCAGGAGCTCAGAGACCACTTCAAGGTATAGATTTTAGGGGATATCGGGTATATTATAGTATGTATAAACAGTCAGTTTATAGTATATAGATATAGTATAGGGTATATAGTTACATATTGTGTACTATATATATACTCATGTATATATATTAGTGCAATTATTTATACAATGTATATCTTGCTACATGACTCCATTCTCACTTTCTAGGAGGTTGACGCTGTCATGGCCGAGGGCAGCAACGTGTTCACAGAGGAGGACGGGGCAGACATCCAGGCTCAGGTGAGGATATATTGTTATACATAGGATGTATGTAGGATATATATAGGATATATAGTAGGTAGTAGATAGATAGTGTGTGTTCAGAGGAGGACGGGGCAGACATCCAGGCACAGGTACAGTGTCCAAGTAATTCTATGTACTATATATCATCAATCTCTCTCTCTCTCTCTCTCTCCCTCACCCCCAGCTTGATGAGTGGGCCGCAGAGGAGGCCGCCGAGACCCTGGCCGGTCTAGAGGCTGCCCCCACCTCCCCCCTCCCAGCATCCACAGAGGATGTGGTTGAGCCAGAGGCCCAGGAGGCAGAGGCAGAGGCAGAGGCAGAGGCAGAGACCACACGCAGAGCAGTGGTGGTCATGTGAAGGCGTGAGTCTGGTTGATTCAGTGACATATTCGGGAAGAGCTGCTCTGACAGAGTGTCGAATAGAGTTTTTGTGTAATGAACCCTTAGACGAGTCTTGAAAAGTTGAAAGTCGAGAGCCAGCTGCTCTTTAACACTGTTGAACCAAAATGGCCAAGTACAGCAAGCCCGTCCACCCCGAGAGACCCAAGAGGCCCGCCTCAGCGTACGTGCATAATACCTGGTTGTTAGTAACGTTGGGCTCTATTTGGACGAATGAAATTTCTGGACTTGTCAACATTGATTGAACACAGAATACCAAATATGACTTGTTGCCTCTCTCTTACCCCCAGCTACATCCTGTACATGGTTGCCACCAGGCCCGACGTCAAGGCTGAGTTCCCCGACCTGCCCCCCACCAAGGTGAGTCCAGTTGGATTGACTTGTCATGGTGACCTTATTATAGTATATGTGTGGTGGTGTTGGGACTCCCCCTCACCCTCAGATCATCAAGAAGGTCGCCGAGAGGTACCGTGCCCTGGACGAGGCTGAGATGAAGAAGTGGGTCGACCAGTACAAGGCCAACAAGGTGGGTGTGCATGGGCTGTGTACAGTCACTTGTCAAGCCGCAGAAGGAGTCAGTATGATCATTGATTTGCACTTATAATCTCCTGGTCACTTTTCATGGGTGTTCAGGCTTCTGTGCTTCCTCTTACTACATGTCTTCCATCCGTAACTGGTAATATACTTGAACGATCCATTTTCCCTTTCAGTGCCATTTCACCCCAGGCCCAGTACGTCAAGGACCAGGCCGCCTTCCTCAAGAAGTACCCTGAGGTATGCATATGTGTATATTCATATATGTCTGTGCATTTCTGTTTATACATGAATACCCTTAGTGTATGTCCTGTACCAAATGTGTATCCACTCACTCAATATGTATTCATACCATCCATGTATATCTATGCACACTAGCACTTACCCCCAGGAGGACCAGGTTGCCAACAGGAAGAGGAGGGCTGCCGAGAGGGAGGCCAAGAGGAGGGGCGAGTAGACTGTATGTCTTGAGTGTGTGAAATAGATTGACACGGCCTCAGTTATCGGGTTAGCTATGTCTCTCGAAGAGCATTCACACTCAATAGGGTAATAGAAGGTTGTATATCAGTATCATACGGGAAAAGAATACATATAGTCCCTATGGATGTGCGCACATAAGAACTAACGATCATTGTTTAATGTATAAAATATCCTCAGTGGATTCTCCCCCATCACAAGAAGTGCCCCCCCATCCACTTCCCCATCACTTGAGGGTGGTCACGACCTCCCCCTCCTGCACCATGACGTCCCCTGCCTCAGACACCATGACACACCCACCCCCCAGGGGCACCATCTGCCTGATGACAGGTACCCCACCCTCGGCAGGCAGGGCCACCCTCGACACCTCCTCCAGGGAGAGGGCGGCACCCTCGCCCCTCACCACCTTGAGGGTCAGCACCTCGCCACGCAGGCATGTGCGGACAGTGTCTCCCACACACACACAGCACCTGTACCCCTGGCCCTTGTCGTCCTCTCTCTCCCCGGCCTGCCTGGGCCTCTCTCCCTCAGCGGGTGCGGGCATGTCAATGCCCCCATACACACAGGGCCTCTCGGTCTCACCCACAGTCCAGGCCACAAGGTGGTCCATGGCGGTACCAACAACCACAGAGCCTGGGGGGTGAGGGGGGGGGGGAGAGATACATATATAGAAAACGAACGAGAAGGTAGACTGATGTGTGAGTATATATACACACTAATATATATAGGGGGATACTATATATATGCTGACCTGTTGCGTCGTATGTGAGGCCTGAGAGAGTGGCTGTGCTGCCGGGCAGGAATGCCTCTACATCCCTCAGGTGGGGGAACCCAGACACGCGCACAAGGCCGGCAGTGTCACTGACAGCGAGGCCTGCCTCTGCCCCCACTGTGCACACACCCTTACACAGAGTGTGGGGGGTCAGGGCCATGTGGGTCAGGGTGCAGATGCGGGCAAGGGCAACAGGGGCCTCCTCGGGCCTGTCTGCCTTGGTGGGGGGGACCTTCTTGGCCTTCTTCTTCTTCTTCTTCTTCTCTCCCTCTCCCTCTCCCTCAGTCTCTGCCTCAGGGGCGGCTGTAGGCACTGGAGCAGGGGTGGGCTTGGGGGGTGGGGCGAGGAGGGCGGCGGTGGGTGGGTGGGGCACGCAGGAGATGGAGCCGCTCTTGTCCCCCACTATCACGGAGGTCTCACCTGCGGCAGTCACAATCTTCATGTCGAAGCCACGGCGGGCAAGAGACCTAGTGTCAAGAGGAGGAGGTATGAGTTAAGGGAGATGGGGGAGTGGGAGAGAGAGAGAGAGATACCATGACAACCCTACCTGGTGTACATGGGGGAGAACACCCCCTCCCCTGGGAATGTGCCCACCCTGAGGGTCTTGTCGCTGAGGCAGCAGTACACAATGACGCCGTCCTCTGTCTCCTGTCCACACACACAGTCCAGGGACAGGGACTCAGTGCCGGGGAGGGGGCCGTAGCGCACAGTGGCACTGGTCCTGGGGTGAGGAAGAGCGGTTGGTGGGTGAGGTATGCTGTCATATTATGAACTGAAGGGATGGTGTAGTGAGAATGAGGAGATACAACCACAGAGTGACACTATTACTACGGTAGGTAACACACAAGGACATGTATCTCCATACGGGATTGCACGTATACATATATGAGCCACAGTGCATCTCTCCTCTAGAAGATACACTGCCAGTGTCATGTGACAGATATGCAAGAGACACTCGTGTATATGCACTCAGAACTCACTTCACATCATGCCGGAGAACCTCATTTCCCTGGCAAGCGAGGAATGCAGACTCAGAGAGAGCGTACACAAAGGTAACGGGAGACTCCGAACCCAATGGCATCAGATCTACCCACAGAAAGAGAGACTGTAAGGTGGGTGTCTCTTCCATGCTTCTGAAAACAAAAAAAGAATAGGGGTGTAGGTTGTTACACCGACTTAGTCAAGCCTTGACTCAGCCTCTCTTAGCACTGTGCCTCTCCTCTTAAGCAGGAGGGTGCTTACTACTGCAGCATATCAGTGCCCTAGACTTGGGAGTTCGGACTTGTGCAGGACCCGGAACCTATCGATACATTCCCACCCTCTTTGAGTGTCAAGAGTACCTGGCCTACTGTGCCCTGTAGTAGACTGGTATGGGTAAGAAGGAGGAGCTCCACAACCTGGTTGTGGGTGCTGAGGAGGCCTCGGACGGTGTGAGTGCCCTGGGTGTGGCTGCTGATGGGCTGAGCACCAGGGCAGAGACCCACTCTAGCACAGTGGGTGAGATGGTGGCACACATAGCAGAGCTGGGGGAGAGGGAGGGGGTGTGCAGGGAGACGGTGCAGGGCATGCTGGACCAGATCACAGACCTCGAGTACAGGCTGCAGAGGTGGGGTGGTGGTACTAGCACTAGTAGGGTCTATATAGTGACACATTACTCAGTGTTCTTCTAGTCTCACCTCAGGGACACTGACTCTGGGGAGGGTGAGGAGCCAGTGCTGCCAGGACAGTTGAAGGAGGTGCTGCCAGGTGAGAGGCACCTCTAGTGATCTGTTATATATACTCTCTGGTATACATCCTACCCTACTCATATATACCTATACTATATATATGGCCGGACAGCTGAAGGAGGTGCTGCCAGGTAAGTAGCTCCACTACTGATACTATCTATATATGCTCATATGCCTATACTCTCTCTCTACTCATAATATTGCCAGGACAGCTGAAGGAGGTGCTACCAGGTGAGAAACTCCTCTGGTATATTGATATATATGTATTATTTACTCTCCTCATGATCATTCTCATTCTCTAGGCATTGTGGATGCCCTCTCCTCTGGCAGTGGGGGTGTAAGTATACACCCTACCTATTTACCTATAGATATATATACCTAGTATATACTCACCCCAGGCATTGTGGATGCCGCCCTGTCCTCTGGCAGTGGGGGCCTGGGTGGCATGGACTCTATCTTAGCCAGGGTGGGGGACACGCTGGCGGGGGCGGCAGAGACAGTGGGTACGGAGACACACACACACACATATATATATATATACATTTATACATGATATCTTCTCCCTATGGATATACTATCTCCTTACTTGGGCACGCTGGCAGGGGCGGCAGAGACAGTGGGTACGGTGTCATAGACATGTCATATACATGTACTCTTATAAGCACTATGAACTCTATGTACTCTCTATACACTAGGGGACACGCTGGCAGGGGCGGCAGAGACAGTGGGTGAGTACTAGGCCTAGTATTTTCTATACTATAAACAACACACTCTATACACGTAGTGACACTCTGTTCACTCGGGACAAATAGGCGAGGAGAGACATACTTGCACTTTGTCTCTCTATACACTATACCCTCACACCCCCCAGGTGTGCACTCCCGCCTTGAGTCAGACTGTGTACGATGTCATATATATATATATATATATATATATATATATATATGTATTCACTCTAGTGCTCTCTATACACTAATCTCTCACACTATATACCTCACCCCCCAGGCGTGCACTCCCGCCTTGAGTCCCATGCCTCCAGGGTGGCCATGGCAATGTGTCCAGATAGGTATATATGTATATATATATCCATATATATAGATAATATAATATAATAGTATAGTATGTAATGGATATGATATTATTGTATGTATACTATATATATATAGTGCAGGCTATTCCTCTTGGGTGGCCATGGGAATGTGTCCAGACAGGGGTGTGTGTAGCATGTATTGTGTAGTATCCTGTATATTGAATCTGATACCTACGCCAGGGCCACCGGCTCTGAAGCAATCATCTTTATTATTATTTTGATTTGTATATACAAAATATTCACCGATAGGGTAGTACCCACTCTCCAGGTCAACCATCTCTGTCGATATAATTGATTTATAACATTTATATAGATATGTATATACAAGGCGCGTTAATATATTTATGTTGACTCCTATACTGACCCCAGGTCCACCATCTCTGTGGATGCCCCCTGCTATGCATTCACCAGGGAGCAGTTCAGGGTGGAGGTCACACTGAGGTACTATAATGTATATTGGGATATTCATATATATAGTGTCAGCAAGTTATACTATATATGTGCATTTATCAAGTTTGACAGGGAACAGTTCAGGGAGGAGGTCATTATGTACATGCCGTGTATACATTATTAACTAATATTGTATGTATTGTATGTGTCAGTTCAGAGTGGATATCCCACTCCCTTCGGTGTCTAGTTGCATCTGCCTATCCCTTGTCTCCAAGGACTTGTATATGTGATGTTAATATGGTATGTATGCATATTCACAATCATATGATATCCTTATTCAGCCCCTCCCTGACTCAGGCTTGTCTCCAGGGATGGTGTGTGTGTCCTGGCCGGCCATCCCGTGCTGGCATCGCTCACAGGTACACTTTCCATATATATATTTGTACTTTCTCCATACCAGACTCTTTCATAGATACCTCTATGCATGATTGGATAAGTATATGCGAGATTTACGCTGACTCAGGCACCTGTACTCTGACGTCACCCGAGAGTGGCAGTAAGGCAACAGACGCTAAGGTACGTTGTATATAGATTATGCGTCCATATAGTATACAACACACGTTGTATTCCGAAAAGTAACAGCAAGCCAACAGACTCCAAAGTATATAGTGCACAGTGTCTACAGTCGTTGCCTTATTAGGATGCCTCACCCCCAGTCTGAGTCCTCGTCTGCCGACCTGTCCCTCTGTCCAGCCAGACCCAGTGCACAAGCAGGTAGCAGTGTCACTATTAGTATCAGTGGTGACTTGGTGTGTAATGATATGTATATGTATATATATATATATGTAATGTAGTATAGTGTTTATACCTCAGGTGACACCCTGTGCAGGGCATCTCTTTTCAGCGGATACCTCTCTCTCTCTCTCTCTCTCTCTTTCTATATACAGTGTACTGTCATATATAGTACTGACCCATTAGGTGACACCCTGTGCAGGGCATCCCTCATCAGGACAACACCAGGCCAGGCCAGGCTCAAGGTATGAAGTGTATATATATATATATAGATAGATAGATATTATATGTATATATACAGCATATATACACCAGGCCAGGCCAGGCTGAAGGTATGGTATAACATGTGTATGTATACCTATATATATATATATATATGTGTGTGTGTGTGTGTGTGTATGCATATAACTCACCAGGCCAGGCCAGGCTCAAGGTGGGATATATACATATGTGTATGTATATCTAGCAGGTTTTGGATATTATATGTATGTACATGACCCAGGTGTCTCTGGATGTGGTATGAATGATATATATATATGTATACATGTATTCGTGTATATAACCCCAGGTCTCTGTGGATGTGGGCGGCATCACCTGGTTCATATATATATATATATATATATATATATAAATAGATAGATAGAAATAACCCCAGGTCTCTGTGGATGTGGGCGGCATCACCTGGTTCATATACATATATATATATATATATATATAAATAGATAGATAGAGAGAAATAACCCCAGGTCTCTGTGGACGTGGGAGGCATCACCCTGCAGGACTCCCTCTCCCTCTATCTGGTCAATGACCACTTTGCAGTCACACAGAAGGATATCAGACTGAGTGAGGATGGGAGGGCGGCCACTAATACAGGTGTGTATATATATTGATAGATACACACACACACATATATGCACATATATTAGTGTATCAGACTGAGTGAGGACGGGAGGGCGGCCACTAACACAGGTATACACATATGTATATATATGAATATACTACAATATGTATGTATAGTATTGTGTATATCAGACTGAGTGAGGACGGGAGGGCGGCCACTAACACGGGTGAGTGTGATACATTCTCTATGTTACTTTAGTGCCTTTACATTCAGGGTCACTCTCTAGACCTCGATTGCCACCTGCACTCCCTCTTACCCCCAGGCCCCAACGACGGTGTGTTCCGGTCTGCCCTGGGGGCCAGGAAGATACGCCTGGGGGGGGACGGCTCAACAACATTCTCGGTGGGTGTCTGTCTTAGTCTACCAGTGTGATATGCATGGATGTTTACTATAATGTATACTCATGCCTGAATGACCCCCCAGATCCACCTGACTCTACGCAGGAAATATGCATTTATACATTATTAGTGTGTGTGTATGTGTCTGACCCCCCAGATCCACCTGACTCTTCGCATTGATGTCTATATAATACATGTAATAATACATGTATATACATGTATATGCCTGACTGACCCCCCAGATCCACCTGCGCCACATTGCCACGGGTGTCATCAGGGTCGGGGTGGCCACGCCCACATGCCCATTACAGGTATATACGTATATTAACAGTCAGTATATTCACATATACATATTAATATATACATGCTGACCCCCAGGATGCCTGGCGCAGTCCAGATGCATGGGGGTACCATGGCTTCAACGGCAGACTGTACTGGAACGGCAAGGTAAGGAGACATAGATATGGTATAGTGTATATATATGCCCAGTCTGTGTGGGTCTCTCTCTCTCTCTCTCTCTCTCTCTCTCTGACCCCAGCGCCGTGACTATGGCCCCAAGTTTGGAGAGGGGGATACGGTCACAGTGGTGGTGCACCACAGGAGCAGGAAGGTATACATATACACACTGACCTATACAATCGTATCTATATATATCTATATCCCAGACTCTATATTCAATGTCACAGTTGGGGGTTCCACGGAGCAAGGAGGCACTGGCCTGTATATATTAATATATACAGTTGTTCCGTACTTTGAAGGCCTAACCCCCCCAGGTCCGTTTCCTGAAGAATGGCGAGTCCCTGGGCGTGGCCTTTGGCAAGCTGCCCGATGAGGTAGTACCCTTTGTGGAGTTTGGACACTCTGAGGACAGCGTGGAGTTTGGGGCCCAGACGCAGTAGGGATGATCATGTAGAATAGAACAGAAAGAGACGGAGTATGGTGTGGTAGATGATGGTATAGAGGTGATAGTGGAGTGTGTCATTCGTTGCAGACGCAGCAGGCCTCGAACAGATCCAGTGTAGGATAGAATAGAATATATAATATATTCACAATCTGCAGACGCAGTGCTTGGCCAATCAGGGGAGAGAGGGTCATTCGGGGCCCAGACGCAGAAGAGTGTGGTATGCATCATAGATGTTGAATATACAGGTTGAGTGAGACACAGTGGTCCTTGACGGTCAGTTTCCGGTTCATATTCATATCCGCTATATTTACCCAGACCTTGTCTTTAGGTTTTATGAATTAAGGTGGCACACTGTGTGTGTTGGACGTTGTGACAGACTCCCTCCCCGGAGTTCTGAAGCGTGTAGTCAAGTGGCTCGGCCAAACCAAACCCTCCCATCGTGACGCCGATCACTATCGGAGAATAGTCGG
>BDIP01000085.1:0-13736 GCA_003568945.1 Kipferlia bialata
GGGGGGGGGGGGGGGGGGGGGGGGGGGGGGGGGAGAGAGAGAGAGAGAGAGAGGGGGCATGGAGGTGGCAGAGGCACATACATAGGGCACGGTGAGGCGATAAAGGCTCCGGACTAGAGTAGAACCAGTTGAGATATGAGAGATACACATACACATACACACCTCCAGCGAGCAGGAGCATGGCCTCGCCCATCTCCTTGACCACAGCTGTGGGGTTCTCGTTACCTACCAGCACGGCACGGGACATGTGCACAGAGGCACCGGGGGGGACACTGGAAGTTAGGTACTGAAGCAGGTGTGTGTAGACGATACGACGGGAGAATATAAATGTACAGATATCCATCTTCAACATCATATCTACCCATACACGTACCTCAGCATCAAAGGCTCATCAGCCAGGACGATGAAGTTCAGGGGCACAATGCTATCAGTCATTGCAGCCACAAGAAGGCAGATGGATGACTGAGCTCTGCCTAAACCCTAAACCCTTGGGAGCGTCTTAACAAAGATTAGACGTGATTTCTTGTGTCTTTCGACCTGTCCTCTTCACTCCTGATTCAAGAGCAGCCGAGTGTAGTTGAGAGGCATCGTTACTGGAGAACTACAACTAGTGTCTTGGAGCTGCGCTAGCCTCCCTCCTCGACCACGCCTAGAGGAGTGAGGAGTGAGGAGTGAGTGCCGCAATATGAGCTGGGAGGCCCATGAGATCCACGGCCTAGGGACCCAGGGTCTGCCGGACATGGATGACACCAGAGAGGACATGTACACACATACCAGAGAGGAGCAGGGGGACAGCATGGAGACGATGCCCCCCTCCTCGATGTCGGATGCAGTGCGGACAGCTGTGGTGCTGGAGAGAGAGGCCTGGGAGAGAGAGAGGGCAGCCGCCAACAGTGAGATGGACAACACCATAGCAGCCTATGCCAGCCAGATCCAGACCCTCCTGTCTGTGGTCGAGACATCCCGGTCCAGGTGGGTAGGGGTGTGTATTGGCACTGGGAGCCTTCATATATGCATTGTGCTTTCTAGTCATTGTAATCACTCTCTGTGGTGGACATCCTGAACGATAATGGGGAGTGCACTGTGAGATATACTCTCTGGTGTAGATATGTTACTCATATGTTTCCTTGTTGGGGATGGTGGTGTCTATGTATCGTGTCTATTCACTGTCAGAGTCAGAGTCAGACGCCAATACTCGTACTCTCTTCTGATTCGCTCTCTCTTCCTCTCTTTCCTTGACTCACTGTCTCTTCTGACAGATTCTTACCCTCAATTCACATATATGTATACTGGCCATACATACTGCTTGTATATATCTAACCACTAGGGAGAAGCAGACCGAGGCCCAGCTGGACACAGCCACAATCTCTCTCTATATATATATGTGTGTGTGTATATATCAATATATATGATTGTTTTCACATTAATATTTATGTGTCTCTTACCATTAGGGAGAAGCAGACCGAGGCATGTTTATAAATGTATATATGTATTTTTTCTTATACATAGTGTGTATATGCCTGACCACTAGGGAGAAGCAGACCGAGGCCCAGCTGGACACGGCCAGACACACGGCAGAGACAGTGACCAGAGACGCCATAGCACTGTCGGCCATAGCAGAGAGGTTTGTACCGTATTAGGCCTAGTACATTTCGATACGTGACGAGTACCACTAATATAGTATATTATTATAGCACATGTATTTATTGCTAGTATATGCTAGTAATTAGCGACTCATTTGTAGGTCCAAGGGCAGGGCAGACGCCCTCTCGGCATCTCTATCATCCACGAGGAGAGAGAGAGACGCCCTCCTTGTCAGGACCCAGGATGCAGAGACAGCCCTCAAGACAGCAACACAGGCAGAGGCAGAGGTGGGGATACACATGTGTATACTATTTACTAGTGGACCATTTTCGTGTACTATTATATGCATGTATGAATGCTATTCTCACCCCAGGCACGTAAGGCTCAGGCGGAGGCTGAGGAGAGGTGAGTGAGAGTGTCCTACTCATGCACTATTCTTGTCTGTGTTAAGAGCACTGTACTACGCCCAGTCTCCGTAGTATACTGTCTAGCACTAATGCATAGGTACATGGAACTGAAGCAGAGACATGAGGAGGCAGAGAGGCGGCACGCTGCCCTGAGGGATGAGATCCAGGTACATTCACCTGCATGAGTATATGGCGTGGAAAGGAATCAATTATATATACATAGGGTATGTATTAATACACAGGTTCAGACCAGCCGTGTTGGGTCTAGGCTGCAGAGCATGAAGGCCCTGGCCGAGACCAAGGAGAGAGAGAGGCAGGAGAGAGAGGATGCACTCAGGGACCAGTACCAGGCACAGCTAGAGGAGGTGTGTATTATATATCCTTACATACACGTATGCAATCAACCCTAGCTAGACTATATCCATGCTATTGATAGTTTGTCTGACTCCACAGGTTCTTGCCAGCCAGCCCACCCCATAGCACTACATATTTATACATTAACCGAGAAATAATCTATGAATCTGTCACATTAACCTAACCTCCAGGTCCTTGCCCGCCAGGCCACCCCTCTCCCCCCTCCCCCTCCCTCTGACAGAGAGGAGACCCAGGAGAGAGAGGAGAGAGAGGAGAGAGAGCAGATCCAGAACCAGGTGGCCTCTCTCTCCGACAGGCTGGGCAGGGCCAACGAGAAGTGTGCCAGGATGGCCAGACAGCTCAAGGTGAGTTTGTTCCTATTCTCTCCCTATATAGATGTGGGTATATGTTTGCACTGACCCCAGGAGGCCAAAGCTGCATGTGCCGAGCATGAGGAGTCTGACGGAGAGACAGACACCAAGAGGGAGAAGGGGCTGAGGGGGGATGTCCTCAAGCTCCAGCAGCAGGTTGGGCAAATGCACTACAATTGGATGTATAAATGTACATATATATAATTACTAATTGTAATGTATAACAATATAATTATTGTTATATGTATTAAGCATTACTATTTGTTACTCACCCCCAGGTCGGTCTGCTGGAGAGGGACTGTCGCACCAGCAAGGCCCAGGCTGCATCACTGGGCAGCAGGAACAAGGTGGGTTGCTGTATGACCCAATATAGTATAGTATCCTCCATATACATATATACTCGTCTACGTGCATACATCTGTGTTGTTATAGTGTATGTGGTATATCTATAGATAGTATACATATGACCCCAGGTGCTGGAGGGCACTGTGTCCCAGCTGAGGTCTCTGATGCAGGACATGCAGAGGTCCAGCAGGGCAATGCCTCCCACACAGACACAGGTACTATCATGCCTAGGATATGCCATACTATACTTGCTTGTATAGTTGTATGCTCTATATATACATTCTGATCTTGAGTTGATGATGTAATGACCCCAGGTCCTGGAGGCGAAGCACCAGACGGCACAGGCACAGGAGAGGTACTTGCATATATTAATCCATAGATATACTTTCCTTTCTTTGTCTCCATGTATATACGTCTCTTTATGCCCTACCCCCCCCCCTCACCCCTCAGGGCCACCATGGCAGAGGCAGAGAGTGAGCTGCACCAGGGCCTGGCCCAGGAGCTGCACACAAGGTAGTCCCGCAACACAATGCATACTCATTCAGCATATATTGTGTAGTTTTGTCAGTTGAGACCCCTGACCCCCAGGGTGAAGTCCCTGGAGGCCGAGCTGTATCAGTATCAGTATAGTATATATTGTATAGTACATGTTGGTTTATTCCCCTAACCCCTAGGGTGAAGTCCCTGGAGGCTGAGCTGTATGCGTGTATGGGTATGCTGAGCACATCGGAGAGACAGAGGGAGGAGGCAGAGGCAGAGCTGGAGAGGGTGTCTGGTGAGGGACTGACCGAGAGGGAGAGGGGGGCACACCTCCAGGTATATATATATATATATATATATATATATATATATATGTGTGTGTGTATGTATATACATGTGTGTGTGTGTGTGTATGTAGCATGTCTAACCCCCAGGCCAGGATAGCCGAGTGTCAGTTGGGCCAGGAGGCTGCTGAAGTCAGGGAGAAGGTGTGGATAGGCGGTATCTCTCTTGCTCTCTCTCTCTCTCTCTCTCTCTCTCTCTCCTAGACCCCAGGCCAGTTCCACCCAGCTCCGCTCCCTTGCCTCATCTGCTGTGCCACTGGTCGAACAGGCACAGGTACTAATATGTATAGTAGTACATATATATACCTGTGTGATATCGGCTCTGGAACTGGTGTACTGAACAGTACTCACTCCGCTGTAGAGTTCCCTATTCCATTATTGGGTTAATCACCTGTCATATCCTAGTTTTCTTATTGACAAAATCCCAAAATCTCACCCCAGCTTTCTGCCGATCTCCTCCGGTCCCTAGTCCCATGGCACACCGAGGGGGACCAGAGGCAGATGTGGTTGAGGTGGGGGGGGGGGGTATATATAAATATGAGTATATATACTCTACATATATACTCTATACATATATCTGATCAGAGGCAGATGTGGATGAGGTGAGGGGGAAGAAGAAGTGAATACACCTGGTCCCACTATATAGTGAGTGTAGTGCATATACTTGTATACTTCTGACACCCAGGCACGAGAGCATGCTGCATGTATCCAGGTTCTCAGAGGTTGAGCGTGTCGGGTTCCGTGGCATTGCCCTTTCTGAGCTCCCCTCCGACCACACCCACATGACATGTGCTGTGTACGAGAGTCCAGACGCCACCAAGCCCAGCCTTGTCTCCCAGCCCGTGTCTGTATCCTCCGCCCCCACCTTCTTCGGGTTCAGTCCCATCAAGGGCAGGTCAGACATTGACCTCCTCAAGGTACGCAGGGAGAGCAAGGAGGTGCGGGTGCGGGTCTTCTCCCGTCCTGGGGACTCTGTCCGCAAGGAGAGAGAGGTGATCACTTCCCTACTTGACTTTGGCAGACTCGTCCCTATGGGCCAGTCTGAGAGGGCGCCCTTCTCTGTGAGGGTGGCCGGTGTGCTGTGTAGGATGGAGGCAGAGGGGGAGGAGTCCCCTGAGGTGCCTGCTGTAGACGAGGCTGGTATAGAGGGGCTGGAGAGAGCCCTGGAGGCTGTGGCTGAGACACTCTTTGAGATGGGGATGGGAGAGGCAGAGGAAGAGGGAGAGGGAGAGGGAGAGGGAGAGGCATATGAGGCAGCGACTGAGGGGGATGAGGTTGACTTAGAGTAACTGAGTGACAGTTAGAGGGGAAACGTGTGAACTATATTGAAGTCTGTGTACGATTAAATGAGTGTCCTTATAGAGAGTCTCTATTTGAGACCCTATGTTTCTGCAGTGTTCTAGCCGCTGAACCATACAATGTAATATATTCCCCAACTCCACATATGTCTCCCTACTCCATGTCAATTGAGAAACTTTCCCACACCAGATGGGTCACTCCCTCACTAGCCCACTTGGCCCTCAGGATACGCTCCTGCTCAGGAGTCCCAGAGCACCTGATCCTGGTGATCTCTGCACAGCGTGCCCTGTTGGCAGCCTCCCACCCAGGCCTGGCCTCCTCTGCTCTCAACCTCTCCCTCCGTAACTCCTGGATTGAGATGTGCTCCTCAGAGGACTCCTCGGTAGATGGAGTAGCACTGAGACGGAGTGTGTGTGGGAGCTCCATAGCCAGGAGAGGGGAGGCCCGCCTTGGGAGCGATGCCAGTGGTGATGTCCCAGTGTTTGCCTGGTGTTGTGTGGAGGTATAGAACGATGTAGCATATTCATCTAAAACCAGATGTCACTATACCTGGGAGAGAGGGAGAGCTCCAATACCAGATGCCGTCACAGGCCCTGATGGGGTGGCACCTGTGGCCTTGGAGGCCATGTCCTTGACAAGGGTGGGGCCGAGGGTCGGGTCCATGTACACAAGGTTGCCAATCACCTCAGCAACACCCTTGGCACAAGCGTTGTCATGCTTCTCACCGGCCTGCAGGATGCCCTTGTAGCTCTGAAGGGCACGCTGGGCAGTGGTGTGCTCCCTGTGTGAGAGCAGTATGAGAATCTCATTGAGATTGATATCATCATGATATGGTGTATCCCATATATACTGTTGTCTCCATTATGTCAGACTCCCCACGAACGAAAGTATCCATAACACTTACTTGATGTGGCCTCCGTGCTCGACGATGTCAGCGATCCTCTTGTCTCTCCTCTCGTCCAGTGCTCTGTTGCCCTTCTGGCTCTTGATGCGGAGGTTGGAGTTGTCGTTGAGTGCCCGGCAGAAGGCCTCAGTCTCCGCAGTAGTCTGGGGCCCCTTCCGGGTCTTGCAAAGGACAGCTCTGGCTACACGGTGGGAGCACTTGTGGGCAGCCTCTGTTCCCTTGCCCCTGTCGCCGTGCTTGGTGAAGCCTAGAGTGAGGTGTACCAGAATACAATCGCCATATTGGCATACGGAATGCGTTGGACTCAGTACTACTGTATATTGAGAGAGGTGTGCGTACCCTTGTTGCAGATGGGGTCCTGCCTGGTGGTGTCGAGGTACTTGATCTCGGCTGGCTTGACGTACTCCTTGCGCCCACTTGCAGTCTCATAGTACTGACCCCCCTTCGGGCCAGTCTTGAGCTCGGCAGGGGCACGCCTGGCAAAGGTGAGCTCGGTCTTGGTGGCAGAGTTCTTGGTGGCGGGCTTAGTGGGCTTGGCAGGCTTGACAGGCTTGGAGGGCTTGGAGGGCTTAGTAGCTACCTCAGTGGCTGGCTTGGTGGCGGGTCTCGCTCTGGGAGCAGGGGCAGGGACAGGGGCAGAGGGTGCGGACCGGGATGATGCGGCAGATGGAGTCACATACACCTTGCTCCCAGAGGCTGAGTGGTAGTACTGTCCCCCCCTAGACCCCTGGTGGATCTCTGCAGGTGCCCGCCTAGCAAAGGTCTGGGTGCGGACCACAGGGTCTGAGCGGGTAGGTGCAGTAGGCGTAGACCTAGGGGCGCTGCGTGAAGGGGCAGAGTAGGAGGATGAACCGCCGGAATAGGAGGAGGAGGAACCAGAGTGGGAACTGCACCGGCCGTTATGTGCCCCACCCCTGGAGTCAATCGTGATAACAGCAAGGGTATATACCATGGTATCCACTACAGGATGGATATTGTCTCTATCGAGTCATAAAGTCTGCTATATGATATAGCCTATAGCAGAGGCACTGGTTGTCTGTCAACTACTGTATCATTAAGTATTTCTTACTTAGTCTGGCCACCGTGCTCACTTGGCTTCCACCCCATTGTCACCGCTGATGAAAGGGTGCCCTACACGTCTGCTTGCGAACTCGGATGGTCGAGTGGAAATGGAAGGAAGCCATCGTGTTCTGAGGGTATCGCTAGTGCATTGAGGGTGCTCCTAACAACAGCAACGTCAATACACCACCATCAATGGTTTTCCTGTGACAGGTGAAGACTATTGGAGAATAGGAATGACTAAATGCGACAGAGCAAGATATCATGCACTGTCGAACAATAGAGTTCGGACCTGCATAGGGTGGAATGCAGACTGTGTATACGGATATATACCATGTATACCCAGATGAGGGTATGGGTTGGTGGGCCGCGGAGCACCCAAGGGTGGGAAGTACCTGAATGGTACACATATACAGTTGGATATTTCTTTCTATGGGTATATACAGAGCTACAGATCGGACTAAATGTATATGTGTCAGAGATAGAGTGTAAAGACATGTTTGAACCCTTTTGACATCATGAAGGAAACATACTACTGAGAGGGCAAATTGTGTCCGGACATCCTTTCCATCTAGCCTGAATATCCTTCTAGGCTATGGTACGCCTAATGTCAAGTAGCCAACAAGAGCCGGATCTGTTATCCGTTAAAGCTCAGGATCTGGTGTACATCGGTATGGGTGTGATAGTTTGGGAGTGCATTCATTCTAATCACTATCTCAATTCCTCTCTGCACATTGTCTCCCCAGAGCTGGATTGTCTCCTAAATGGGTATCTCTTCCAGTAGTTTGCATATACCCCCCCCCTCTCTTGGTTCCACTCTCCCAGTGATTGGTATACTATATATATTGGATATATTTTATATATATATTGGATATATATTATATATATATTGGTATATCCACCCACACAGGCAATAACACAATCTTAGTGCACGGCCAGCGTTCATATGGGGCATCTGACTGCCCCCTTTCCTACTTCACCATCTCACGGGTGTTTGATGCTAGAGGGTATCCAGATGGTTGGGTCATAAGTGACACTGATATCCCCACCCCCTTCATCCACCTTCCCCACAATTCCATGACCCGTATTGGAGGGTGCGTCTATGTATTCGGGGGGCGGGAGGAGGAAGGGGAGAGGCCTGTCTCCCACCTGTATATACTACACATCGACACTCTAGAGTGGGAGACACACACTCCTGGTACTAGGGTGAGGGAGGATGGGAGTAAGGTGCGTACTGAGCCGTGGCCCAGCAGACGAGAGAACCACCTGGTACTGGGTCTCGATGGGCATCTGGTGGTGGTAGGGGGACACTCTGCGTTCAAGGACCCCTCTCTTAGGTTTTGTATATAGGATACTTGTGGAGCCACCCCCCCCCCCCCCCCCCCCCCCCCCCCCCCCCCCCACCCATCCTCCGTTGTCTCTCCCCGTCTCTTATGCCTTCTTCAGCTACACAGTACGCCCCACTATCTCGTGCACCCTCACTATCCCTGACGTACTCTCTTTCTGTGTAAATTCTCCTTCGGAACTTTGAATGTTCTCTTCTGCCCATATATATGTTTCGTATTTCACCTACCCTATATACATGTCACTGCCCCTAGGTCCAAGGCCAGGGACTCCCATGAGCATAGTGTACTACATATTTGTGTGTATATATATAGTATATTATTATACCTCTTGTATGTATATACTTATACGTATATACCTGACCCTAGGTCCAAGGCCAGGGACTCCCATGAGCAGAAGCAGCAGCAGAGGAAGAGGAATATAGGTATATGTGTATTGTATGCTTGTTATATATATATGGATTTGGATGGATCTTGGGAAGATACTGATAAGTTGGAACCTGGGTATATGATGTATGTAGTATATCAATGTTTTGCACATGTGGTCTCACTTCCAGTTGTGCACATGGCTGACTACTGTCATACTAAATTGAACTTGGCCTAGTAGTCTTTAGTATATGTGTATATAGTAGTATAGTGTATGTATATTGGTTACTCACCCACAGTTGTCCTTATGGCTGACTACTGTCAGAGCCATGGCTGGATGGACACACTCTCATGTCTCAGGAGAGAAACAGGTATGATACACATATATATTGGATTTATGTATAGTGTTGTGCATCTATATATATGAGGGAGACAGGTATGGGCAATATATTAATTTATTTACAGTTATTTGTGTGTTATTGTGCATCTATATGTTTTGAGTATCTGGATGGACACACTCTCATGCCTGAGGAGGGAGACAGGTATTCTATACTATATATATATATATTATTGTTGAACTCAGGTTGATGATATATAGGTATAGTATATATATAAGTATAGTGTAGCAGTATATATATAAGCTTAGTGTGAGAGCCATAGCAGGTTGATGACATATGGAAACTATATAGTGTCATTCTTACACATATTGTAACAGTCATAACCCACTCACTCTCTAGGCATTGATGGCTACACTGTCTGTGACAATGTGGATATTGAACTGGTGCTGCAGCAGTATGAGGTATATCTATAGTATATAGTATATATAAGCAATATGAGGAATATGCATAGCAATAGTTAACTCATAATATTGTTGAAAATCTGTGTTTGTTATATACTAGCGTAGCATACGTCACATATAATTATGATATCTAACCCCCAGGAGTTCTATGACTTCAAGCATGGCAAGATGCCCCGGATAGTGACCAAGGAGAGCAAGGTACAGGGTATTGTGTGTATTTGTACCCACATTTCATATTGAGTTTTCCCACAACAGTACGTATTCAGTACGTATGCGCTTGTGTTACTCACACGTAGGAAGCAATGCGGGAGAGAGAACGGGAGAGAGAGAGGGCTGCTGGGCTGAGGCGGTCATCATCAGAGCCAAAGGAGGCAAGGTAACACCAATATCTCTATCGTATATATACTATACATAATTAGTTTTACACTATTGTATACTCAAGTATATCCTATATGAGAGTACAATATATGTTGGGATGAGGCGGTCATCATCAGAGCCAAAGGAGGCAAGGTAACAGTTTTGTATATGTTATTTTCCCTATAGTTGTACACTCTCTTATACTAAAGTGTATGAAAGTGTATCATCTGCTGGGCTGAGGCGGTCATCATCAGAGCCAAAGGAGGCAAGGTATCCACTATTATATACAATAATATACATTATATACATTAGATACATTATATATATATGCGTTATCTTCATATGTATTAATTATTACACCACAGCGAGGTATTGTCCACAATTCATATATATATATATATATACTAGAAAATTTATATACTTAATATACTTACCCCAGAAAGACTGCCCCTAGAACAGCCAGTGTCCCTAGGCAGGAGAGAGAGGGTGGGGATAGAAGGGAGAGAGTGCCCCTGGGGCGAAAGAACAGCAGCACCAGACCCCTGACACTCCCACCAATGGGACCTCAGGTATTCGGTGTTACATATATATATATATATGCATAAGAGTATATATATATATAAATTGTTAGTGCTGCAGAACTAGACCCCTGACACTCCCTCCAATGGGACCACAGGTATTCAGTGTAATATGTATATATATATATATATATGTACAATATATATATACACATGTATACAGTTGCAGATCTGGACCTCTGAAACTTATTCCAGTGGGACCACAGGTATTCATACGCACCACGTATGACACTCATTCATACATACATACATACATACATACATACATACATACACATAAGGTACTCTGAGTGTTGCTGTTATAAGTGATTGATTGCTGATCCCAGGCTTCCGAGAGTGTATGAATATACAATAAATATAGTTAGTAAGTTCCTGTTATGATTCTGCTGCTATCAATTACTGATGCTAGGCTTCCGAGAGCCCCCGTCTACAGCCCACTATACCAGGCGCCGGGACACAGGTTTGCATTTCTTCTATTTTTGCTCCCCCTATTTCTATGTACATCACTGTACGCACACCCAAAACACAAATATCTATATATATATATATACCTTTCCTTCTTACCCCCCAGGGTGTACCCAGTCTGACAGCAGTTATTATATTACTCCTTAGGCTGTATATAGTATATATTTGTCTCTATAGTGTATGCATCTTACCCCTATACTAATTAGTATACCTCTTACTCCCCAGGGTGTGCCCAATCTGACAGCAGGTATAGCATTTCTTATTATTTGTCTATATAGTATTCCCCTTACCCCCCAGGGGACTATACAGTGTATATACATATGTACATATACCTCTAACCATAGGGTGTCCCAAGTCTGACAGGGGTGGCAGGGGCAGAGGACACACAGGTACCCGCCATAAATCTTATATGATACATACATTACATATCGAATAAGAAACTATTTGTATTTCGTTGTGGCAGAGGACACTCAGGTACACGTATATATTTATATATTGGTATATGTATATATATGATATCACTATATGATACTGTATTCAGTTGATTGGAAGTGGCAGGGGCAGAGGACACACAGGTACAGTGTCTAACTATCCTTTCCATGAATATATATATCCTCATTACAGGCCGCTGCCATCGAGAGGCATAGACTCAAGATGCAGAAGGAGACTACACTCCCATCCATATAGTAGTATTGTCTATTATACTGGTTCTAATCGCAGGCTGCTGCCATCGAGAGGCACAGACTCAAGATGCAGAAGGAGAAGGAAGAGAGAGAGAGGGCCAATGGGGAGGGGGTGGGGTCGGAGGATACCACTGAACCCAAGCCGCTGGTCATAACAGCAAAGCCCCGGTCACTGCAGGTATTGCATTATATTGAGTTGGATCTAACACAAACCAACAGAGAAGTAATAGTATATATTTTGAGTATACTTCTAAACATAGCTGTTCATTCACTCATATACCTCACCCCTCACTCCTTATCAGTATACTATTATTAATTGCTATTTCTCCCCCTAGGATGACGCCAAGGAGAGAGAAGTAAGAGTATCAATACTGAAGGGAATATACTACTAAACTGGACTATTGATGCTCTAGTATATACTCTTATCATTATGCCTTACTCCAGGATGATGCCAAGGAGAGAGAGAAGGAGAGGGAGGCCAGAAAGGAGAAGGTACCATGTATCTCTTGGATATTATAGAATCGGGATGTACATTTCACCCTCGTTGTTTTACATTAGACATTTTTTGTTTATGCTTCTACTTTGCTACACCCTTTTGATACCAGGAGAGACAGGACAGAGAGTTAAATTCTTGACATAGTCACATGAATACTCCATTACTGTATATAGTGTGTTTATACTTGCTACCCCCTTTTTATACCAGGAGAGACATGACAGAGAGGGCAGGGGGAGAGATGAGAGGGAGTCCTGGAATGACATGCAAGTGCTGCCAGGACTGCCATCCTACATGCAGCAGGTATCGTATCTAGATGAAAATATTGAAATATTTGTTTAATAATAATGTGTATATGTACTGTATATGATATTTATGGTAAATGCAAGTACTGCCTGGACTCCCATCATACATGCATCAGGTATCATATTCAGATATATATTCATATATATACATACATACTCAGATATATATATATATATATATTGTGGGAGAAATTATATATTTGGATATTTGCGTATTATCATACATTTGTGGTGCCAGGACAAACATCATTCCTGCAGCAGGTATGATATACACATATCTATATCAATAGCAATGTATCTATATGAATACTTCTTTGTTTGCTAATTGCTATGATATTCAATTATTTGTAGTAATTGGATGTATAGAACACTTCCTCTAGGTCCCTATACGATACTCCAATAACATCAGGACAAGGAGTACTATTACGCAGTTCAGCGGGATATCTTTGTCAGGAATCCTAACGTTGGCTGGAGCGACATTATAGGTAACTCAGCTATTGTAGCGTCTTCGCTTCTTAGCATTTCGTCCGTTCCCTCTTATCCGTAGGTTGTACCACTGCAAAGCGTGTGCTTCGTGAGTCTCTGACCCTGCCCATTCGCTATCCCTTCCTGTACTCTGGGATAGTGCAGCCCTGGAGAGGGATGCTACTGTACGTTAACCCATGAGTACTTTACCTCATATACATATATATGTAACCGTGCATATACTCATTGCCAGATATGGCCCCCTGGTACTGGCAAGACCATATATATGTTTTCATTCAATACACATTCATACTTCTATATGCATGTGTGTGTCTATATTTGGTATACCATATACCACATATATGTCTAACCTCTAGGTATGGCCCCCCTGGTACTGGCAAGACCATACATGTTCTTCTGCATATGTATCTAATGCATATGAATACTGTTAATACTGTATACCCCTCTAACCTCTAGATATGGCCCCCCTGGTACTGGCAAGACCATGCTGGCCAAGGCAGCTGCCACAGAGTGCAGGTATGATGATATACTTTATAGAATATGTATAATGTAGTATGTATAGTATTGTATATAATGTACATAGAAACTAATAATATACTATATACCATGCTGGCCAAGGCAGCGGCCACAGAATGTAGGTATGGACCATATGCACAATACATATTACTATGTACTCTCCATGTGTGATATAGTATCAATGTATGTATTGATTAA
>BDIP01000085.1:18979-32717 GCA_003568945.1 Kipferlia bialata
GTGTATCTATATGTCTAGATAGTATCTATCGTTTCTAACCCCCCCCCCCCATCCCTCACCCCCAGTGGCAAGGGACGCCCCACCAGGATGGTCTTTGAGGTGAGTAATACACCACTGGGTGTGCACTTCTGGTAGACAATGGGTCTTGACATCTGGAGCTGGTGTCAGTGCCTACTGTGTATATATATTGTAAACACCCATACCCCACCCCCAGGCCATCGAGCAGGAGCTTGTGTCCTATCTGGAGAGGAATGCTATGGCAGAGTTCTACCAGAGCAGGTGTGTACCAGAATTTGTATATACTATGTATATAGTGTAACACACGTATAACTCCTCCAACAATACCTCTCTCTATCTCTCTCCACCCCCTATCATTCCCACCCCCAGATACTATGTCCTGATCGACATGCTCTGCAGGATATGTGTGGAGTCAACAACATACTCCAAGGTGTGTGTGTGTACATGTTCACATTGTCTCTTCTCATTTGCCAGCTCCTCTCTTACTCTCTCTCTCTCTTCATTTCCTCCTCTGACCCCCAGGACTTCTTCCGGGACTTCTTCCTGCTCAACGTCAGGGACAAGGAGAGGGTAGGGCTGTGTGTAACTATATGTATATATAATATTTAATATATGTATATATAATATAATATAAATCTCTATATGTCAGAGACAAGGAGAGGGTATGGGGTAGTTATGTATATTCTATACTGTGTTACTGGAAATAGTGTATATTCCAGAATACTATAGTCAATAGATTCAGCATCCACCCACCCCCAGGCCTCCTTTGTCAATCCCCTGTCTGTGGTAGAGGGGTTCAACCCAGAGAGCAGGACAGAGTCGGGGTACACAGGTGGGTATTTGTACGTATACATGTAATTTCCACTTCGTATACAGATTGTTTGCTCATGTACTGAGGTCTCTCCCTCCCTCTTTCTCACTGTAGATGAGGTTGGCCTCCCCCTGCATATACATGGGTGTAGTGTTTATACACCCACCCTCACAAATATACATATAGATACGCTACCATAACCCCAGACGAGGTTGGCCTCCCTCTTGGGTCTGTCCTCATGAGACTGGACAACATGGCCAACGGGACATACCTCAATGGGACGGTGAGTGTATGTATATATTTATATATATATATATATTTATGTGTTTCTCTCTCTCTCTCTCTCTAAATATATATACACCCCTAACCCCCAGTCCAACTGCCTGTCTGAGTTCTCTTTTTTTTTCTCTCTCTCTCTATACATATACACACACACATATATATATATATATATATTAATACTAATACCAGCCCAACTGCCTGTCCGAGGCCGAGCACGACGCCATCATCATGGCCCACCACATCATCACACAGCATGTGCACACATACAGCACATACAGCGCAGACAGTAGTGGCACTACCCCTGGGTATGATGTCATGGGTGGGGATGGGGGGGCACTGGCAGATGCCTCCCCAGTCACAGACTGTGCACCCATGCTCAGGAGTGGCGCAAAGGTGTATACATATATTCCGTGTGTATATGTGAATACTATATATGTATGTACACTCTATATGTACTCTTACCCCCCAGGACAAGGCCGACAAGGCTGCCAACAGGACACCCAACGTAAGTGGCCCATCTCTGTCTCTTCCATACTCGTACAAACCTAGATGTGTATATACTCATCGTTCTTGGATGACCTCTTTGATAGATATTGTGTACATAGCGAGGAGCATAATAGTAGATACCATTGTGTATCCTGCATCCCACTCCATCCCCTCTAACCCTCCCAGACCCCCTTCACCACCAAGAGGGACAGGAGGCTGAAGGTGGGACACATACATATGCGGTGATTGTTCTCTGTCATTCTCTACTGTAACATTGCTCCCTTACATCAAGGGCACCCACGGGTAGTGTACAGTACTTTGTCATGAATATGTCGATGCATAACCTCCATCCTCTATATATCACTGTTCATTCTACCACCAGGGCACCCACGAGCTTGACTTTGTGAGACAGGTGTTCACATCAGAGACGTGGGAGGAGGAGAGAGGTGGGTGTATGAGTATAGTATGAGAGTGTCATGGGTATCTTTGACAATTGATAGAGTACCTACTCAACCTCTATCTGACTTCCAGCCTCCCGGTTCCTCCCCCCCACCCCGACCAGGGAGAGGAAGGACCTGAAGGGGGAGAGAGAGGATGGGTCCAGTGCATCACTGCCCACCATGTACGTTTGTCTGTCTCTCTACCTCGAGAAAATGCCTCACTGTAATATGTACTCTCTCTCTCTATGTATAATCTGTATTCTAGTAACTGTACACAATATATAGTATACCCATACTAACCATACCAGCCCTGAGGCAGGCACCCAGGCTGAGTATGAGCTGCAGGAGGGTAGGGAGGAGAGGGCCAAGGAGGTGTTCCTGGCACAGCCACCGGTATGGGGTAGTATATAATAGAGTGTACATTGGTATTATACACACATATGTGTATACATCAGCATCACTGTTTCCACTTCCAACTCCAGGTCAAGGTGTACCGTCTCCCCAAGCGCCCTAGACGTATCATCTGGGCACCCTCGTTCAGTGTGTTTGAGACATTCCCCCCACACGCCAGGGTATGTATACATAATATATAGACATATCACATATAGAGAGAGAGAGAGGTATCTAGGAGTCATTAATATATAATATGAATGTCTATATATATATGTATATGTATATATTACCCCCCCCCCCCACACACACACACCTAACCAATCAGGAGCAGATGGAGACCATTGGTGAGGCCAAGTTTGTCCGTGCTGCCTCCTTCATAGCACTCCCTGCCATAGTGGACAGTGCCATGCAGGAGCTAGGTATGCACTGTATACTATCACACGTACACATATATGTAGACATGCACTGTAGCTCTAGTAAATATCCCCCCCCCACCCCCCAGGCCTGTATGACTCCCTGCACATACCCAGAAGACTCATGTGGCACTGCGCATCTACTCTGCAGGAGGCATACAAGTCAGGTATATACTCTTATACCACTAAGAGACTCCGACCATATATATATATATATATATATATATATATATATGAGGCATACAAGTCAGATATGTGTAGTGTACTTGTGTGAATCAGACGTAGAGACTCATACACATGTCTCTCTCTCTCTCTCTCTCTTTCTCTCTCTCCCCCTGTCTAACTGCCAGAGAACCCCTACCACAACTCCACCCATGCATCTGATGTCACCCACATGGCTGTGTCGATGGCAATAGCTATGTTAAGGTATGGCTAGTATAACTATATATATATATATCATACTAGTGTATATAGTATATGTATGGTATGTCACTGATGTCACCCACATGGCTGTGTCCATGGCTATTGCCATGCTGAGGTATAGTGTACATATGCTCTGTACATATGTATTTATGGCGTGAGTAGAGGGCATATTGGGTTTTCTGTGTCAGTAACATGACAGTGTCCATGGAGAGATGGCTGTCGCTGTGTGTTTCTCTCATCTCTCTCCCCTTCTACCCCCCAGACAGAACCCCCATGTCTTTGGCTCCCTAGAGATGCTGGCCCTGATCCTGGCATGTGCCTCACACGACGTGCAGCACCCCGGTACAACAGATTAATATATATATATATATATGCATCTATATAGATATATGTGCAGTACCCAGGTGTGTTTATGAATTCATACAGATATATATATATATATATATGTATTTCTTTGTGTCACGTGTATATACCATCCCCACCCCCAGGGTGTGACAAGAAGGTCTTGTCACACTCTCTCTCTCTCACACACACACACATATATATATATGTATGAATATATGAGTACTATATGTATCTCATATCCTCACATACACAGGGTATGACAACAAGTTCCTCCCCCCCCCTCTCTCTCGACCCATTGCTTCTATGTATATACTCCCCCCACCAGTATATATTCTATACATAAATTATCCCACCCCCCAGGGTATGACAACAAGTCCCTGTCAAATATATATTAATATATAAGTATGTATATGAGTACTATATGTATCTGATATCCTCACATACCCAGGGTATGACAACAAGTTCCTGTGCCGCACCAGACATGAGATAGCAGTCAGGTATCGGTGCATGTGCTTGAACCTATACTCTCTCTCTCTCTCTCTCTCCCTCTCTCCCTGTCTTACTCTCTCTCTCTCTCTCTCTCTGTCTTAATCTCTCTGTCTTAATCTCTCTGTCTCACCCTGTAGATTCAACTTCCGGTCTGTCCTTGAGAACCACCATGCCCAAGTAGGGTGGGGCATAGTGCAGAGGAGCAGGGTCATAGAGGTGGGTATAGTATATATACATATTCAGACCCCCCCCCCCCCCCCCCCCCCCCCCCCCCCCCCCCCCCCCACCCCACCCGGAGGGGGGGGGGGGGGGGGGGAGGGGGGGCGGGGGGGGGGGGGGGGGGGGGGGGGACTCCCATACCTAGGAAAAGACCTGTGCATGTATCCTTGTTCTCCTCCCCGAATGTACCGAAGCGCCTCTTGGCCTTGACCTGGGGTATCAGAAGTGTGTTGCATTTTACTCCACACGAAATTGAACCAGCTCTATCTGAGACATCCATCCCCCCCTACACAACCCCAGAACAGCACACATTACACAGTGGCATTGGTCTCATACCTCATGTGTGATCAGATGCATCTCTAGGAACAACGGTTGCCTGGGGTCACAAGAGGTATCACTACAATACATAGCTGTAAACAGATGTGGTTGCTCACCACCTACTCTCACTCCACCCATGTACACACACAACCCACCTACACCTGCCGCAGCAGTATGCGAATGTCTCCTCGGTCTCTGTCATGTTCACTACACCTAGAAAGGTGATATGTTCATCAAATATGTACCATACTCATTCTGAACCCTTTGTTGTTTTTTACAGTACTCTACACCCTTTAGTGTCAAGGCAAAAACAACAGAGTCAATATTCTGCCAGGCTGAGGTGTTCATTCAGCGACGTGAAGGGATAGATAGGTGGGACACACTGGCGTTGAACACTGGGCCCGTTGACATGTCTCGGTCCGGTGTGAGCCGGTCAGACCTGGGTCGCGACCCGATCTTGCAGTCCGAGCAGCTGCTGCTGGAGGGCAGGGCTGGCGATGCCCTGAAGGTGCTGGAGACCTCCCACATGCAGCACCCCAGCCCGCCCATCCTGATCAAGCTGGTGAAGCTGACGTTGAGGTGCGGTGGTGTGCTGTATTTTCCATGATGGCTCTGCTGGAGTGTATCCTTACATATGCATGTATTTGTACTTACTCACTCCCTGTATGTATACTCATTCCAGCTTTGCCGCCGACCACATGCGAGAGGGCAACCTGTCCTCTGCCAAGAGGATGCTCAACAGTGTGGCATGGCATCTGAAGGATCCTGCTGCCTGGCCCGACAGGTTGGTACAACCCCAACCCCATTGGTAGACCAGTATGAAATCTGGACCCATATGGCATCTCAATGTCTCTCACTCCCAGGGATCTGCGGCGACACCTGCTCTGCCAGCTGTTCAGTAATAAGGGGTGCATGCACCGCAGACTAGGTGGGTGTATATCAGTATATGCTGGGTCTGACCTCTATCACCTATATATGTTCTAGTCACAGGTAATTTGGATATCTATCACACTTCATGGTTCATTATCTTGTTCTGTGATGCTTTATTTGGGTATCTCTCCCCTCCCCCCCCCCCCTCCCCCTCTTCCCCCCCCCCCCCCCCCCCCCAGGCCATGTCATGTCCATCTCCCTGTGCCACATTGTGGCAGATGGCAGTGGGGCCTTTGCCTTCATGCACTCCTGGGGACAGGTCCACAGGGGGGAGGCAGTCACACAGACACCGGTCCACAACAGGTGGGGCAGGCGCTGGGTGTATACATAGTATATGTATATATTAATGCACTCCCTTCCTTTACCCAACTAGGCATGTTGCGGTACTGATACTCACCCAGGTCTCTCTTCTCTTCTGGTGGCGCAGAGCCGTGCTCCCCTGAGGAGGTAGGATGCACCTTGATGACGTGTTCTCTCTTACGTTCTTATGTTTCTATATGTTGCTGCAATATATACTCTGGTGTGCACGTGTACCTCTATTAACGTACTGTGTGCCCTCCTAGACACCCCCACCCCCAGGGCAATGCCATGTACCTGGTGATGCCCCCCATGCCTGCTGTCATGCCTCCTCCACCGGTGGAGGCATGCGACTTGGTAGGGGTTGTGAGACAAGCTACATCACCTATAGCCATCTACTCATCGCATCCCCACCCCAGAATCGCCCTGCCCCTGCCCCACCTGTCATGCCGGTCATAGTGGGTATGTACCTGTAGAGAGAAATATAGATTGTGTTCAGCAAATATATGTATGAGTGGTCGTGATGCTATTGACACTGTGTGATGAGTGTATACCACATCCTACCACGGCCCTACCCCTCCCACCCCAGGTACCTGCCTCCACTTCCCCCCCTCAGAGCTATCAGCCCTCAAGGCACAGGCCATGG
This sequence comes from Kipferlia bialata, assembly GCA_003568945.1. Lineage (NCBI taxonomy): Eukaryota > Fornicata > Kipferlia > Kipferlia bialata. Next base: position 25,490 of record BDIP01000085.1, read on the forward strand.
GCGAGGGGCTCGAGGGCTTCGTGAGGTGAGGCAGTTTCTTGCTCCTTCTAACCCCTGCAATACTGTCATCGCTCTCCAGTGATGGGGTCTGGTGTATAGAGGAATACTCCTTCATACCCAGTGTCTCCCTCCTCACCCCAGCACCCAGGATGCCCTGTCTGCCCATCTGTGGCAGTGCATAACTAGGGCAAGGGGGCTGGATGCAGACAGCATGACAAGGTACATAGGCCAGATATAAAGTTGTCAACAGTCTCTTTGTCTTTATACATATGCCACTGACTGTGCCCCCCCCCCCCCTTACCCCCTTACCCAGACACACCATGGCAGCCAATGCCAGACAGAGGCTGTCCCCCCCTGTACCTGATGGGTACTTCGGCAACTGTGCCCTGCTGCCATCCACCGACAGCGTCAAGGTGCGCATCATGCAGTGTATGCAACAAGTGATATGAGTTATAGGTCTATGTGTCGCTTTGTATCTCAGACAGCATTAAGGCAAGCAGTGTGTAGAGTAGTTCTAATGAAGACATCTCTGCCTGACCCCCCAGGTGTCTGCCCTCCTGTCCCTGCCCCTGTCTACTGTGTCTAGGATGGTCAGACAGTCACTCACAGACCTCACTCCGGACAGGGCTAGGTGCATCCATCTCATTCTCTGCTGCAGTAGTGAGCACCTCCCTCTCCTGTCTATATCTCTTTGTCTCTACCCCCAGGGCTGTTGTGTCCTTCCTCGAGCACACCGAGGTGGGCAGTCTCTGCGCAGCGGCAGGTAGGGATGACCATACTCTTATGATATATTCAACATTGCTGTCCGACTAACCCCCATGCTTCATCTCTGCCATCATGGGAGGTGACTATGCCCAGACCAACTGGTCCTCCTTCCCCATGTGGCAGGTGGACTTTGGCCAGGGCACACCCATCTGGGGGTCCATACCAGACGGACCCATGGCACCAGGTAGGCAGAGAGAGAGTAGGCAGACAGGGTCTATTCTCACTCACACACTCTCGTAGACTCCATCTCCCACCCCCAGGCTGTGTGTGGATCACCAAGGCCCCTCAGGGAGGCCTAGTGGTCACTCTCGGCATGGAGCAGGTACCGCCAACATATATACAGTGGTATACGTGTCATTATACATGTCTCTCTCTACCCCCCTGACCCCAGTCCCAGTTGGATGCCCTTCAGGCAGACCCAGAGCTGCACAAGTACAGTCAGTGAGGGGACACGATGACACTCGCACTCATTCCACTTGTATGTACAATAACAGAATAGACATGTGTAATAGAAATCATGTGTGGGGACACTGCTACGCCAACATCCTTGACAAGGGGCACATGTATCACCTCTGCACCCACCCTAAGGGTAATGCCCCTATCCTGTGTAATAGATGTGGCACCTATTCCATGCATCACTACCCCTCCTGAGTCCATATCTCCAGGACAGACAGCCCTGCTGCTGCATCCACCTTCCCCTGCTCATCGCTCTTTGTCCTGTGCACCACCCATGCACCCACCCCTGGGGCACATGCCTCTAATAGGGGCACACCCATACTCATCCTGGGACAGACACATCCAGCCTCAAAGGGTATGGGAGACCACTCCCCACTCAGAGCATCCCATGCATACAGCCCCTGGTCCCACCACCGGTGCCACATCTCGTGGCCACCATTATTGATGGTCCACTGGTTCTTGACTCTCTTAGGGTTAGACGGGCAGTATAGAAGACTCATACCATGTATATACTTCATGAGACCCCTGACACAGTGAACTTTGCCACCAACAGTAGATAGTATATGGGTGAGTACCTGCATCACCAGAGCGTGTGCCCCCTCCCACCCCACCAGCATGTTGATGTCATACTCATCGTGTCCTAGCTCTGTCTCCAGGCCACACCCAGGCAGAGACACCAAACCCCACCCCTTGGCGTGTGAATATGCATGCCCTGTCTCACTCCCCTTCCTGACACAGTAGAGAGTGTCACCCAGCACAGTACAGGACACGGGGTCAGGCCTACTCACTCTGTGATTGGTCATGCCATGTGTCTGCAGCTTGTATATCTCAGCCTCAGAGTATAGCAGTTCACTGGGAGGGGTATACTGTTGCCATGTCCCGTCTGAAGGGGTGTACGACAGCATGGTGGGCTGGGTCAGAGGAAGGGGGTATTCATACAATATATACAGTATATATTATACAGAAAAGACTCTAAGTATGTCTGAGTGCTTGGATCTCATGGGTATCTCTTTACCTTCAGCCTATTACAGAATCTGGGCTGCAGGTGGCCAATGAGTATCAGCCGTTCCCCTAGCCTAAGGTGAGACATTGGGGCCTATATGGGCACAATTGACAGTGACTGAAGTATACTACTTTACCAGGAGGGAACCTAGCACAACTGGAATGACCTGTATGTTAATACATCCCCACCTGCACTGTATAGGGTCTCTGAGCCACATGGAGGGGGTCGATACCCCATCCCCTGTCTGTCTATGCACAGTGTCCGACACAGACCCAGTGTCTGATCCAGTATCACTAACGCACCAAGGTGTCTGTGTGCACTGAAGAGTATCCAGACACAGGGTGTACAGAGACAGGTGGACAAGGTTGAGGTTGTGTCTGGGGGTAGGGAGAGAGTGATGGTGTCAAGGCCTTTGTGAACAAGTATAGATGTTAGTGGTGCCACACCAAGAGAGAAAAGTGGAGAGAGAGAGCAAGAGAGAGATGGATAGGAGAATGAAGGAGGGGGGGGGGCGCTGAGCCACCTGTGTGTGCATATGAACACCACATGGGCGTCGTCTGTCTGATACCCACAGACTGATCCCTCACCCGGCTGAGGGTAAGTGGGGGGGGGGGGGGGGGGGGGGGGGGAGGGGGGGGGGGGGGGCGGGGAGGGGGGGGGGTCATGGACCGCCTGAAGGTGTCTTATGTGTTGTATTCCGCCCCCAACTCAGGACCAGAAAAACTACAGAAGACTATACTATAGACTATCTCTTTCAGACTCTGCTGTACAATGCCTCTATACATTGTCTCATTACGAACCTTGTAGGTACCGTTGTAGGGCCCGGTGGAGCGCTTGAACACGACGTGCTTGGAGGATGTCTCTCTGAGCTTGTACTTGATGGGACTGAACAGACCTGAGGGGAGAGAGACTCACTTAGAGAGCGAGCATCTTAACACATGGGAGATTAGTACATTGACTCCAATACAAGCATGAAATGGATAAAGACAGCACATACACGTACCAATGTACCAGCAGACAGCCAGCACTCCCACCAGAACGGACACCGCCACAGTTGCAATGGTCTTAGTCTCCATCTTGCTCTTGGAACTGGGTATCAGTGCGAAATCGTGTTTGACCTGAACCCTTTTGCGTTTTCAATCTGGTAGTGAAAGGGTCTAGGCCCAAAACCCGACTGATGCTCAGTCTGTCTTCCTGAGGAACTACTGAGCACATAGAGTACCCCCTGGAGTAGTGTATTTCTTCTGAGTGTACGTGGTTAGTGGTATATTGAGTGGCTGCCATGACATTCTCCTGGGTGGGTCTATACCTGTGGGGCACCTGTGCAGTCTTTGGTCTGTCCTGTGTAGTGTATGCGGCTAGTTCTGCACTGCTGGGCTGGGCCAATAGGAGTCAGGGGGGAGCAGTGACTAAGGATGTGAGGGCACAGAATGCAAGGGTCAGGTATGGTGGGTATGGGGAGATCCCTCTCTCGCGTTATGCATAGATATGCTTGCATGCATATCCTATTAGCCTAGGCTTATGCGCCTCTCTCTGTCTCTCTTTTTTTCTCTCCCTCTCTCTCTCTTAATTAATATACGTTCAGATGCATTTGTAGACACACTGATACATGCCTCATCCCAGGTTCATGCTCCTGACCCCCTCTCTCTCTCTCTCTCTGTACACACACATACATCAGAGATACTTATGTACACATGATCAATTCATGCCTCATCCCAGGTTCATGCTCCTGACCCTCTCTGCCGCTGCCCTTCTGTTCTGTGTGCAGTATGCATTCATGATAGGTCAGTACCAGGGTTTGTATATAATAATGTATGTATGTATATATATATATATTATACATATATATGTGTGTGTTCTGGGTGCAGTATGCATGATAGGTCAGTACCAGTGTATGTATAATAATGTATATATATATATATATATATATATATTATATATATGTGTGTGTGTGTGCAGTACATATCTCATGCCAGGGTATGACCTGGACACATCAGCCATGCCCACCCAGATGGCAGTGTATGTGGTGAGTGTATATATTATGTATATATAGATAGAGAGCGAGAGAGAGAGATAGAGCGAGAGAGAGAGAGTATGTTGTATGCACATCAGCCATGCCCACCCAGATGGCAGTGTATGTGGTGAGTGTGTAGTGTATACTATGATATATACAGGCTGAGTCACCATTCCCTCGTATATCTGTCTGCATTTTCTGTATAGCAGTTTTGTCTTACCCCTCACACCCAGCAACTGGCCAAGCCCGTACTCAATGGTGCCTACGAAGCCATGTACATATGCCTCCTGTGAGTATGTCTGCATATAGTAGAGTTCTTTGACTATATTTGGAGAGCATTTGGAGGACTCCAAGCCATGTTTGTATCATATTATAGTCCTACTAATTGTATGTGATTTATGGCATATGTCGTACTTGTATAGAAATTGTCCCTCACCCCAGCTACCACTACCAGTCCACCATGCAGGCTGTCTTCACCCTTACTTATGTGTATATGGTATATATATTCATGTCATACTATGTTCATTATTATTTGTATTGTATATATTACCCTCCTCACCCCAGCTACCACTACCAGTCCACCATGCAGGCTGTCATTACCCTTACTAACATGTATATATGTGTGTATACCCATATTGTGTGTACCATTATATGACCCTACCGCCTCACCCCAGCTACCACTACCAGTCCACCATGCAGGCTGTCTTTAGTAGGGGTGGCAGGGGGTGGTTCACAAGAGGCGTCATAGCTGCATGTGTGGTATTGGTACGTTGTGATTACAGTCCTATATGAAACACCAGTAACCAATGGTTACTAAACACATAGTCATTTTTCTATATAGCGTAGTTGTATTGTCTATTGCCTGATACATAATACTCACCCCCCAGGCCATCGGTGTGCTGGTGATTGAGGGTGGCACGGCTATGTTCATGTCTCTCCTCATATATGCCCAGAGTGAGGGTGATACACAGGCTGAGGACACCTACACACAATTAGTCAATGAGCTCAAAGGTAAGTGTATATGGGTGTGTACCCATGCAAGTATATTTAAGTTGATATAACGACATATTCTTAGGCAACTCTCTCTATTGCCAATCACACTATTATCTGATTATTCTACCTGGATTTATCATATATTACTTGTCTCTAACCTTGCAGCCAACCATGTCCCTCTCTACTACTCCATTGTGGGCTCTATGGCTGTGGCATTTGGAGTGACAACATGGCAGCAGATCAGGTGCATATTCATGTATATACATCCATTGATATAATGGTCAGTTAGATAGAGAGAGATAGAGCCTATCTTCGTACTTATTCTGTCACACTAACCCCCAGGGCAGGTCACAAGCTCAAGAGAATAGGGTGTGTACGGGTCGGCAGCACAGAGACACGGTATGTATCGATCATTTACTTTTATCCTTCACTTAATGTGTTTCATTCGCACTTACCCCTGGCGTTTCTCTCTGATGTTTGCCCTTCTGTCTCTCATATATGCAAAACACTATTTCGTATTCTAAGCACAAATATTCATCCATACTGTATACTGTATCACCTATTCCCTTAAACCAGGCGCTTCTCCCTTATGTTTGCCCTTCTGTCCCTGATCGGCCTGTCCCTCATACCCCTGTCTGCATACCAGGCAGTCATGCCAGACTGGAGTGTGTACTGTGCAGTGCTCCTCATCAACATCATGTACGTAGTGTATATCATATATATATATATATCATGTATATGTTAGTAGTGAATATATAACGTGTATGGAAGTATTGCGTACTGCAGTGCTCCTGATCAACATCATGTATGTGGAGTATATACATTGACGTGTCTATAGCGTGGATGATAGTATTATTTACATATACGCTCTTGAATTTTGTATACGTCACCTCACAACGTCATGTATATAGTGTATGTGTTAGTGCACTACCTGTGCATGTATTCTCTAGAGTAATTGTGTATATATTTCCACTCACTCTCAGGGAAATGTCCTTTTGGGTCCTTCTGTTTGTGAGGCCCAGACATATTACAAAGTGGATGCAAGTGGTAGTCAGAGGGGGGGTCAGCAGGTGAGGAGTCTACTGTTAGACAGAGATTATGTCCATAGTCCTCAGGACATACACTCTTACTCCAGCCCCCATCCCCACCTACCACCTGAAATGGGTAGGGACAGGAACATCAATGGGCCTCCTCCACGTAGAGCTGTTCCCTTGACCCATACAGCACATAGAAGTCCTAACATGGAGCGAAACAGTATGGATCCTCCCCACATGTCCCTTGATTTGGGGGTGTAGGGCTCGTGTTCCAATCCATGGATCCGATGAGGAGTAACCTGTTTGGCCCATACTTAGCTCAAGAAGGGTCTTTCCTGGCACTCTTCCATAGTGATTCAGGCCTGACTGTGGTTTGAGAGAATCCAGACCGGTGTTCCACGTCCCTAGTGAGATGCATCTATTTCTATCAGGTTCTGGGTCCGTCCGTCCTCCATATCTTCCTATAAATATTATTAAGTTCATTTAGAAGGCAGTACCAGTGGTTCCTCGTGATACTGGTTACGGTCAACATTTTAGGCCGCAGGAGCATTAAAACCGAAACCCAACAGCCGAACGGTAGATTCATCGTACGTCTTCTTCAGTCAGCTATTCAGTGTCAGAGGGCTCAGGCTGCGAATGGAGCCCCTGGATGCATATGAGCCCTGGGTGCAGAGCTTCGCTGTGTTTAACAGTGCGGTGGGAGGGTGGGTACTAGTATACACATGTTTGGAGCGGGCTGGGAGGGTAGTAAGTATATGCACTCTATCCGAGGTTAGGGTTCACTGGGACCAGCGCTAGGGGTGTGCAGTGCAGGTGTTTGCATATAGTATTGACTAATGAGTGGATGTATATACTGCTGTGTTCAACAGTGCGGTGGGAGGGTGGGTGCTAGTGTATGCATGTATAGGGAGGGCTGAGATGGTTGTAAGCTTAAGTATACAGGTTTGCACACACAACTGTGTA
>BDIP01000086.1:0-10300 GCA_003568945.1 Kipferlia bialata
CCATCTCTTGGTCCCCCGCGTTTTCCACCCCCCCCTCCCCCCCCCCCCCCCTCCGTGACCCCAGTCGTAAGGAGGCCATGCCCCTCTTGAAGTGTCCACTGCTCTGTGAGGTATGTTATATATGGATATGCATAACTGTGTTCGGCATGTGTACAAGTTATTCCTTCTCCCTTTGGGTATTCTCCATGCTTGCTGAATGTTAAGTCGTTGCTGCCTCCATTCATAAGATATTCTCTTACTCCCATCTATATGCAGGGCAGTGTTTCCGATCCCTTAAGTCTGTCACCCGTATCTACACCATTCAACCTGAGAGTGTACACATTTACGCTATACTCAGTATTGCATTCCTCTATTCTTATATCTATATACCGCACCCTCTCCCTCCCAGGTCCCTCGGGAACAGCTGTTGAAGACTGTCCAGTATGCATCTGCCAAGTTTGAACAGGATCTGAAGGATGGTGGGTACCCCCTATGGCAGTGCCAGTCCTTTCTTCTCGTCAGTTGAATTTGCGGGAATATTACATACATATGTTATATACATACCTGACCCCAGCCATAGACGACTCGTTTGAGTGTCAGACCACAGGCGGTGTCGGCAGGTACTGATTGTATATATATAACATATGTATATATCGTGACGTATAACACTGTGCCCAATCGTGTCAGTGTTTGAATCATGTATATAGTGGCAGTTGGTACACTACATGGTGTTATACTGTGATGGAGCTAGAGTCTAATAGTGGATATCTATGTCTATGTCATGTATACCCTCAATGCTGTGGACGTAGTACCTTGTAAGTACATCTGTAGAAACACACTTGTGTCATGCGACTATATCTGCATACATGGAATATACTGGACTCTTCGGTATCATTATTTTAGCTCTCGCTATACTCGTATGCACTACTATCCCTCTCCTGAAGAATAGAAGCATTATGAATCTCACTTATATGTATGTATACATAAATGGTATTACGGAATAGATTAGTTACTCTCCCCACTACACAGTGCATGTCCACATTTGCACTGCATGTTGCCGGCTGACTCCTATATACATATATATATATATGAATATACATCTCTCCCCCTGACCCCCAGGGGCATGACCAAGCAGAGATTCAAGGCAGCCCACCTCCACCTCATAGCACGGATAGAGTCCAAGGACCCCAGGGTACAGCGGCTGCAGAACCGCCCCCGGGCCTCTACCTCTACCAAGCCCAAGACCCCAGGCTCTAAGGATAGGTCTCTGTCTGCCGCCCAGCCCAGAGATGGGGCTGAGGGTGGGGGGCAGGTCAAGACCGAGGGTAGGGTGCCGGGTAGCAAGTACCGCCCCTCCCTGGCCTTCCAGGGTCTCCCAGGTGCCACTGCAGGGAGGGCAGTGCACGTGCCCGTGGCCGATATCACTAGTGGGGCCAGTGTATCATTTGTAGGCACTGAGGTATGCAAAGTGAATTCACAAGTTTCCTTCTAATTTTTGTATATTTACTTGTATTTCAAATCACCCTATCCAACCGAAGGCTGGTGTTCCCCTAAAGGTCACTGCTAAGGGGCTGGCTGTCTTCGATGGGACTGCCGCCTCTGTCTCTGCATCTGCGTCTGCGTCTGCGTCTCCTGCTGTCCCCAGTGCCAAGAGAAGACATGTCCCCCCTCTGGTGTACACCAGTGCACCCCTCGCCCCCACCACCATGACAAAGACAAGCCTCACCACCATGACACCCCCCTACGACCCCCTCTCCCTCCCTAAGGTGTTTGTCAGAGAGGCCAACTCCAGAATGGGGCTGAGTGCAGAGGATGTGGGTACGCGAGTTGTACTATACTCATATACATGTATACACTGTTGTAGTTGTCACCCTGCGTCTCTCCCCCCCTCCCCTGCCCCACCCCCAGGAGAGATGGAGGACAGTCTGACCGAGGAGGAGGACACCGACCACGATGCTGTCTTAGGTGCAGCAGGGGGGGTGGGAGGGCCAGTGGACACCGATATGATAGAGCACGTGCACAAGATACCTGTCTTTGAGAGAGAGGCGGGTACTGCAATACCCTCAGATGCTGTCCAACCCGTAGAGAGAGAGAGAGAGCTGGGAAACAAGTCCAGTGCTGTTTCCCCTGTTAGTATTGCAGCTGGAGTTCGCACTGCTAAGCCTACAGTCGCCGGTAGTGTTGTTGAGGTGGGAGAGAGGGACACCGCTGGTTGGAGGGAGGCTGAGAGGGTAAGGAGAACGGCTGAGGCGTCGGTGTCCAACCGTCCTAGCCACTGGGTGTCTGCCCCAGGGGGTGACACATCCTACCCCTTCACCACAGAGATACAGCTCCCTATCGACAGGAACTCGGGCCTCATGCCCTTCCCCCTAGTGCTGCACAAGTGCAAGTGTGGATACTCGGTGGGTGTATTCCTCTGGATAGAGAAGTCACCAGTGTATGCTGTATACCCGAAGAGTGGGAACCTTGTAGTGCTCTGTGTTGTAGTGCACTCTCTTTCTTACCCCAGGGCCAGGGTCAATGCCTGGCCACTTACCCTGTCCACCTACGGGCCAAGATGATGCGGTCCCTCAGGAAGCTGGCCCTGGAGACTCAGGTGCTCTCCTATTCTCTGTCCTGTGTATATTTTACCCGTTCTCTGTTGTCTCTATTGCTGTTTTGTTTCTTCCACCAGTATTTATCCCATATTCTCACTGTTAGGGTGTGCGTCTAGTGTTTGCAGAGCGCCACAGAACGGTTGTTATAGCCGAGGAGCACTCCTCGATATGCAACCTCAGGATGCTATTCCTCACATTTCTACTCGACCACTTTGTTGACCCAGGTAAGAGTATATTGATGGAGTATTGCTTCCAGAGAGACTCCTCCTCTTACCCCAGCCCAAGTTGGGCCTAACCGCCTCCAGATCTGCTCCAATGCCATCGACATCCTGGCTGGTATGTGTGACTTCAGGCCATGCCCCCAGGCACAGGTCGCGGTGGGGGCCACATTCTCCAAGTCCCCACTGGAGCTGCAGACCTTGCTCTCCCGCATTCCCCTCAGAACACTTGTGGAGCCCAGCTACGACGTGTACCAACACATGCTGAGGGGGACACAGCTGACAAACAGGTGGCGCCAGGGTTTGATATGCAACTAGTCTCTGCGTGAGGGTCTCTTTCCTCATATCGACTTGTATATAGACTGAATACTGTTACTAGTTGCCAATCTTCCTTCTCTACTCGTCTCACCGTAGACTGTATCCAGACGGCAGTGTGCGTAATGGATGGAGAGCAGATGCTCTCCTCTACCCCCCCAGTGGTGACCTCTGGGCTGCCCTGCAGATGAGGTATCAGTCAATGAGTATCAACTGTATACCAACTGTAGTGTGTATCTACTCAAGTGTGTATCGACTGTGTCAACTGTACTTCATACGTTACGTGTATAGAGCTGTTGATCGTATGGTCATGCCACTCTAGGAGTCTTCTCTCCACCCCATTACCTCCGTCTCATGCTAGGTGGATGCCTGCGCAGAAGAGATCCTTCAGTGAGTTAGTTGCTGCTGACAGGCAGTTTATAGAGCGGTGGTTCTGTAAGAAGGACACAGGTGCGTCTAGTAGTATGAACTCACATGGTATTTGTGGTGAACCATACAAGACAATCTCCCGATGCTCACCGGATATGTTCAGACACACACACATATTTATATATATATATACATTTGGAAAGATTTAGAGCCCTCGTCTCCCTTATGTATATGCACATACCGTCTGACTCCCCAGTTAGTGGGGTGTCAGTCCTGCAGCAGCCCTGGGAGAGTATCTGTGTGTGCATGAACATGCCCAGGTACTGTCACGGTGTTTACCGGTTGAAGCTCTCAGTCCCATGTGTATTTCTCGTGTTGCCTGTTGTGTGTCTGTGGTGCGTGTGGATATGGGGCTTTGGAATGTGTATCTTACCCCAGGGACCGCTGGACCCTTGCGCATGGGATGCGGTGGAAGAGAGGGGTGCCTGCTGCCTTTCTAGGTGTATCTAGGCACACGAGGAGGGATGGAGGTGAGGGTGCTGTTGAGGATATGTATATATGACACTGTTGACGTATACTCTACCCATACTCTGACTGCTAGGCACTGTGGTTGTGGGCACCAATAGGGCAAGACCAGACGCAACACACGGCAGGCAGAGAGAGATTGATAGTGACAGGGAGGCCCAGACGGCCAGACTGAGAGACTCAGTGTCCTTCCGATACAGAGAGAGAGACAGTAAGGCAAAGACCCCACAGAGTGCCCTTCCTGGCATGCCTCTCTCTCTCCCTGTCTCGCAGAGGGAAAGGGAGACACATGATTCACAGAGGGGACCTAGACAGAGAGCAGTAGGGAGGGAACGAGAGGTAACTCGTGAGCACAAGATACCCCCACATGCTCGTGAGCGTACCTTTAGTGAAATGTTAGCTCAGACAGTAGAGGCTGGTGAGCACCGGGCCTATGGAGATAGAAACCGGGTTCCTAACGCGGCCCCTGTCGTTTCGCATGCTAGGCCTGCTAAGGCCCCCGGCTACCCCGTCCTCTCCCTAGATGGCAGACAGCAGCAGTGGGAGGACCAGATAGCCAAGGACGCTGCCTTGAGAGAGGGCATGAAGGTTGCTAAGCAGGATGCCGATGTGACTGGCAGGGAGAGCGAGAGTGAGACAGAGGAGGAGCCTGTGGCAGACCATGCCGTCAGGGTCACAGTGGTGCAGGACAGGGCGGGGGGGCGCTTTGTGGACTTCCGTGTCCCCATTGAGGCCCTTCGACCCTTGCTAGAGAGGCTGCCAGAGGAGGTGGGGGTGGTGTATGTGTTGTGGTATAGTACCTGTAGATTAACGCTGAATACTACCGTTGTGGTACTGATTCTTGTATCTAACTCCAGCTTATGCCTCCCGAAGCCCTCTACGAGCTCCAAAGAGCAACTCTCTATGGGAGCAAACAGCGGAAAGAGTAGTCTTTATGCTATATATGTGTATGTGTTTAGTGTTTCCTGTGTACTTCCGCTGCTCTTGTATTTGTGCTTGTGTGTCGAATTGCTATTTTGTGTGTTGATGTGATGTGAATACCGTTGTGTTGGCTGTGATGTAATAGAGTGTGTCCAGTTCTGTCGTATGTTTCAACACATCCCATCTGTGTAGACTCTACACTGTAGAGTAAGAACTAGTGACATGGCAGAAGGACGTCAGATATTTGCATGAGTGTTGGATCATCCTATACTGTATTGGTCTCCCGTTGCAGCAGGCACGGCCCTCTCTGCCGGCTCAATTAGGATTCTACCTCTCAGACACAGAATATACGGTGTGTAGTACACACTGTGTACTACTTTCATGGAGGTGATTCAATGCCTTACCGGTAGTTGTTAAATGGGCCTTTCTACTAGATCAGACTAGATTAATGTAGAGAAACAGTATACTCCAACGTGTTCTTGGACCATCGAATAGTACACACATGGAAGAAGCATCCAATAGAGGCGCCCACCACACCTACTAATCCCAATCAGAAGGTACACTGCCTGTACCGTGACGCGTGTCGTTGTAATTGGCATTATGATGATCGGAGCGGATAACCACCAACCAGTCACACTCATGGAGAGTATTCTACACTACGACCCACGAGTAGTACCCAGGGGAGACCAACGACTATGATTTCAGTTACAGAGGATACTTTTCACTACAAGGAGTCAAAAGTCTCTTTACCGTACTCCTAGATAGTGGGCGTCGCATATCCAAGACTCTATAACATAGAGTCTATGTGTCGAAGATATCTCCTAATAGTGTCAAAGAATCACAATGCAAATCGAGGACTCTTGACGGCGACATAAGAACATAAGAAGCCCGACGGTACTACTAGCCTAGGAATGCTAGGAAGTACTGTTCAACTGTAATTATTGCCACAGTTAGGGCGGAAGGGCAAGATATGTGAATGCATCCTAGAACACAGTGGTTCACACACTTTTGACAACTAAAGTGAGACGATCCACTTGTTCCAGTGATGACACTAGGATCAATATCTGACACTTCGGCATGTCCAGGTGTATATATAGTGAAGGGACACAACTCCTTTTGATTCCAAAAGAATCAAGATATTACCTAGCACACTAATTACATTTTAGATACTGAATATCCACGACAAGTGACGGTTAGCATGAGCTGAGGATAATGGTAAGCAGTTCTTTGATTGGTGATGGTATATACAAGTACCCATGAGTAATGTACGAGGCGTAGGTCATCTGTAATAGGTGAGTTCCAATATATCATAGAGGCGATAACTAGTTTAAGTTACCAGAAAGGAGCGAATGCGAATTACAATTTATGGGTAACCCCTGATCACTAGAAGGTACCTGAGCGACTAGCACCAGTGCCAGACACCACAAAACTCAACTAACACAGAGCCTGGAGACCCCACATACGCATGTATGTATATAGGGACCAGACCCGACAGAAACAATGATGACACAAGGCTGGAAACCCAGCGAAGAAAGGGTATATGTAGACTGTATCAGAGGCATACGAGTCTAGTCTCGCCGCCTAGACCAGTCTCTTCTGTCTCTGTCTCTGTCTCTGTCTCTGTCTCTGTCCCTGTCTCTATCACGGTACTCTCTGTCGCTCTCTCTGGAATCTCTGCTCCGATAGTCTCTTCTCTCTCTCTCTCTGTCTCTCCCCCAGTCCCTGTCTCTGTCTCTCTCCCTGTCCCTTGAGTCCCAGGCACCTCTAGGGGATCTCGAGTCACGGGACAGTCGGGTGCGGACGCCAGGGTAGTCTCTCTCCCTGTCCCCCCTGTACCCCTGAGAGTCTCTGTCTCTCTCCCTGCTCCTGCCACGGTAGTCTCTCGAGTCTCTCTCTCTCTCCCTCTCGCGAGGCCTCCTGGATGGGGTGCGACTCCCAGACCGCTCTCTCTCTCTCATCTCCCTCTCCCTCTCCCTCTGCTCCCTAGACCGGGAAGACTCCTTCCCAGAGTCTCTCTCTCTGTCCCTAGGTGGCTCACTGGCACTCCCCCTAGCCTCAGAGAGAGTGGCAGACTGGGCCTCACGACCCTCAGTCCTCTCCCCTCTCTCCCTCTCCCTGTTCCTCTCTCTGGATGATCGCTTGGGCTCCAAGGCCTCCAGGGCCTCTGCTACCACTGAGGCCGACGTGTACATGCCCTCCTTGGGCTTGGGTCTCTGCTTGCGTCTGTCCTTGGCCCTTGCCTTCCTCTTCCCCTCCTCGACGGCTGCCTTGACAACGCTCGGCTTGCACATCACCAGCCGCATGATCACAGCTCTCTTTAGCAGTGGGGCACCGCTGGAAGAGAGGAAGTGCTTGCAGATGAAGGAGATCTGAGGTGAGGGGTACGGATAGGGGGGAGCGAGACACCGGAAGGCGATGATAGACGAATCTCTCATATGGCAAACAGATATGAAGAAGAAGGTTCAGTGTACTCTCTAAAGAGGTACTATACTATATGTATACATACTATCCCAGTACCTGGGTGGGCCTCTTGTTAGGATGATCGTCGAACATGTTGGGCATCCTCTCCTGCAGGCCAGGCAGGGCAGCCTCGAGGGCATCCCGCTTGGGCCCTGCTGGGTAGTTGGCCAGCTCTGGGTACCTGCCGGAGTAGCTGTCGTCATAGACTGGCCTGGGGCGCCTCTCCTCTCTCCCAGACCTGGCCCTGTCTCTCCTGTCTCTGTCTCCGCCTCTGGACATTGTCCTACCCCCTAGCGGCTTGGACGCCCTCTTGGTCTCCTGGGCCAGGAGAGTGGGGTTCTTGGCCATTCTGAATGCATTCAGCACAGTCTCACCCCCACAGGCCAGGATGCTCCCGATGCGTCTCTTTGGCATGTTGAGGTGCTTGAGGTTCTCGTCGTAGAACCACCTAGGAGTTAGGAGGAGATACAGAGACACAGCAAAGCACTGAAGAAGCGGACTGTGAAAGACACCATCGGCTACAAAGACTACTCTGAGTATTGCACCCCATTTGACAATATATACAATACATACTTGGCGATGAACAGGCGCTTGAGAGATGCCTGCTGCTCCCTGTGCCCTGTTGCGGCCTCCATCTTGTCGTCCAGGGCAGAGAGGGCCCTGAGGACGGCATCGAGGTCACCTGGGGTTACATGAAGAGGATAGTAGGGAAGCAAGAGTGCAGGCTGTTCTGGTACGACTGACCATAGTCGACAGATACTGATTAATACACTGGACTATCACTAATACCACTGTATACCCACCTGGGTAGTCCTCGAGCTGCTCCCTCCTGTACTGGTCACTGGTGACGTCAATGGCCTAGGGATGAGGGGGGGGGGGAGAGAGAGAGAGAGATGCAGTCAGACAGGGAAAATAGACCCGGTGTACTACTAGCATATAGATAGCACAGCCCCACCTTTGCCTTGTTGACCGCCTTGGCCATCGTGTCGTCTCCACACCGCATGATCAGTTTGACAGGGGCAGCAGGCATCACAAGCTCTCCCCTGAGGGTGAGATACAAGCCGAGAAACTGCAATCATCAACCACTGACAACTCATATACTTGACGTACTTGCTGTCACAGAACCACTTTGCAATGAACTCTCTCTTCAGAGTGGCACAGAGCACGATGTCATTGGAGTTGTCATCCAGGGCATCGTCCAGAGCATCCAGGGCGTCCATCACATCAGAGCGGCGCTCCCTACAGAGTCAGCACAGAGAGAGAGGGTGTTTGTGTCTGAGAAGAACAGAATGTAACAAGGCCTGTACCTTGGGTAGTGGAACAGGTGCTCTGCATAGGGGTGGTCATCGGGCTCCTCGAAGTCACTCTCGTTGAACACAGGCCTCCCCTGCCTGACAGTGAGAGAGAGAGAGAGAGAGAGAGAGAGAGAGAGAGAGCGAGAGAGAGAGAGAGAGAGACCCCACCTGACGTTGGCCCTGGCTCTGTTCTCGATGTCGTTGATCAGGGCATCCCCACTCTTCATGTCCTTGAGGACCTCGGAGGCAGGCACCACGTACCGACCTGTCTTCTGGTCGATGTACCAGGCCTTGATGAAGCGCCGCTTGATCTGGGGTGAGGCTAGACGGCGGGGATTGACACATCCCTATATAGAGATGGAGTAAGGTATATATGCACCGCGTATTCCACACCACTGTACCTTGCCGGCCTTAGCACTACTGCAGGATGTACCATGCTCTGCAAAGAAGGCACGCACAGCAGCCTTCCTGTCCTCGCCCTGGTGCAGAGTGCCGCCTGGGGGTGAGGATACACGGCACTAGACATACCATATATATACCATATATATACCATATATATACATATATACTAAGAAACTAATCTGATAGTTGAACTAAGGATGGAGAGAGATACAGACAGACGCGTACCTGGCTCGATGTGGTCCAGGTCATCGTCTGTCTCCTCGTCTGAGGATGTGAAGACCTGGCCCCTCTCCCTCAGCTTCTTGAGGGCATTCTGCTCGATGCTGTACACCATCTTGTCACTGCTGCGCATGCACTTGACGACCTGGGAGTCAGTATGGCAAGACAGGGGGAGAGAGGGTGGGAGAGAGAGAGAGAGAGAGAGAGGGAGAGAGAGAGGGGGGGGGGTACCTGAGAGTGGGGCAGGGCCAGCCGGCCTGTTGTCTCGTTGACGCACCACTGCTTGACAAAGCGTCTCTTGATGAGGCCTGCCTTCAGGTTATTGAACCTGGTGCCGTACCTAGGGGGTCAGAGAATGGGGCAGACAGAGAGGTGGGGTTGGGGCATACCATATACTAGACTATACATACCGGGCAGTGAATGCTGCGAATGCTGCCGCCATGTCCTCCCCCTCGTGCCTAGTGCCGGGGGGGCCCTTGGTGAGGTCTACTGCATAGGAGGCACTGGGGCCATCGTCCTCGCTCTCTCCCTCGCTCTCGGGCTCCAGACCGCTCTCACTCTCCTCCTCAGCGTCGGCCTCACTCTCACTCTCCTCCTCACTGCCCTCCTCCTCCTCCTCCTCCTCCTCTCTCACTACTCTCCTTCTTCCCTTTCTGGCGGTAGTGGTGGTAGTGCTAGTGGCGCCCCCCTCCCACTCACTGTCCTCTAGATGGGACTCGGACTGCACTGACTCCTCAGACTCAGACTCAGACTCAGACCCAGAGCCATCCTCTGCCTCACTCTCTGCATCCACCTCGGCATCGGAGGCCTCTCCCTCGCCCTCCCCGCTCTCCCCACTCTCCTCACCTCCCACAGCCTTAGCCAGGTCCCTCTCTGCCAGTCTGCCCTCACTCAGCTCCTGCCTCAGGGCACTCTGCTCTCCCACAACAAGGTAGGCCTGAGGGGTAAGGTGTGTGTGTGGGGGGGGGGGGGGGGGGGAGAAAAAAAAAAAAAGAAAAGG
>BDIP01000086.1:11508-32313 GCA_003568945.1 Kipferlia bialata
TTTTTCCCCCCCCCCCCCCCCCCCCCCCCCCCCCCCCCCCCAATCCTACAATACTCTCCCTATTCAGAACCTCCATCTGCTCTGATTCCAGGCACCCCCCACCCCGACCGAGCACCTTGTGTCCCCTGTGTACATCAGGTCTCTGATGGGGCAGAGGCAGCCCCTCAGTGGCCCAGCCGGTCTGGTCAACCCCATCTGCCAGGTATCGGTATCTCTATCAGTTGTCTTGTTCACCACATCTGACCCCAGTGCTATGCCAATGCAGCCACCCAGGCTCTGCTGGCTGTCAGGCCCATCCTCAACCACCTCAGGTACACTAGTATACAATATCCCTCTCTCCCCTGACCCACTCTGTTTTGTGTCCTCTCTCTCTTCTCTTATGTACTGCCCACTCCAAGCACTGTCCCCTCTCTCTATATACACTAACCCCCTAGGTCTGGGTACCACTCCAAGCACTGCCCCAGGAAGGGCAAGGGCTTCTGTGTGGCATGTGAGATGGAGAAGGTGGGTATTAAATATACTTATAAATATGTGCTTGTGATAGTGCTTTGAATCTGTCGATCTCTGCCTCATACCAGGTCGCCAACCACCTCTACGGGAACCATGCAAGGAACGCCTTCCACCCCAAGGTATGCACATGGTTCATGTGTATTCATCATACCCACTCCTACAATGCTACTGCCCCTCACCCCTCAGGTTCTGTTCAGGCACCTCAAGGCCCTGAACCCCTCCTTCAACCCCATCACCATGCACGACTCCCACGAGTACATCACATCCCTGCTCCAGAGGCTGTGCGAGGCAGACCAGGCCAGGTAATATATATACATATATATATGTATATATATATAGATAGATACACTCAATGATTATACCCACAGAGGCTGTGCGAGGCAGACCAGGCCAGGTAATATATATATATATATATATATATATATAGATAGATATATATAGATATATACTCAATGATTATACCTGCTCCAGAGGCTGTGCGAGGCAGACCAGGCCAGGTATAGTCTCTATGCACGCTCTTCATACAGTATCCACTGAGTCTGCTCTCTCATGTATCTCTCACCCCCAGAGAGGCAGGTGGCCGTGCCAAGAACCCCTCCGCCAAGAGACCTGCCCCCACCACAGCCTTTGACCAGCTGGTGGGAGGGTATGAGAGGCAGGTATGCAGCTTGCAAACATACATACCTGTGGATACCTATACTACCCCCCCCCTCATCTCAGGTTGTGACGTGCTCCAAGTGCCAGGACGAGTCCATCACATTCAGACACTTCCACTCACTCTATGTCCCCATCAAGGGGAGGCGTCTGAGTGACTGTCTCAAGGACTACACCTCAGACGAGACCCTCGAGGGCAGGAAGTGCCCCAACTGTGGGGAGGAGGCCGAGGCCACCCTCTCCCACAGGGTCTGCATCCCACCCACCGGCCTCATCATGACACTGCAGAGGTTCGACCCCCTGCTCGCTGCACAGGGGCTGCCCGCCAAGGTGTGTGCCGTATTATTATATATATTATTATATTATGATATTATTATTATTATATATTGTCATAGAGTGTCATCTGATACCCACTACCCCTCAGGTCCGCAAGAGAGTGACGCTCCCCCCCGTGCTGGACCTAGGTTCGTGCATGACGGACTGGGCCAACAAGGAGTACGGGCAGACACTCTACAACCTGGTGGGAGTGGTGTGTCACGCAGGTATGGACACACATGTACTAGATATATGCCATTTATATACACTCTCTCTTGTTCTCTATAGTCTGTCGTCCTGTATTATATTTCATCTCCAGGCACCTACATGCATGCCGGCCACTATGTGAGCCATGTCAAGACACCAGTGGGCAGCTGGAAGTACTGCGACGACGAGAGTGTGTCCCGTTCCTCTGAGAAGACTGCCTGCACCGACTCCAATGCCTATGTGCTTGTGTATGAGAGGGTGGAGGGCAAGGCAAAGGCCACGCCCCTCTTCAAGGAGAGCGGGGTGCTCTCCAAGGTCAAGGCAGAGAAGCAGCGGGAGGAGAGAGAGAGAGAGAAGGCAGCACGGGCCGCCAGGAAGGCAGAGGGCCCTGGGAAGGGCACCAAGCTGTCGATGGAGGAGTACCAGGCCCTGATGCGCCAGATCGAGGAGGAGGACAACAGTGAGAGCAGCGGCAGTGGAGACGACAGCAGCGACAGCGACTCTGACAGCAGCAGTGACACATCCTCAGAGGAGGAGGAGGAGGAGGAGGAGAGAGAGGGGAAGGGCATGGAGGTGGAGAGTGAGGCCGTGGCAGTGGCCCCTCTCCCTGCTGCCGCCCCCGCCCCCGCCCCCGTCCCCCTGAGCTTCACAGCCATTGGCGGCATGGGAGAGGCCAGTGAGAGTGAGAGTGGGGAGGACGGCCTTGAGGACTGGCAGCGGGTGGCAGCCCCAGTGCCCAAGATGGTGGGAGAGGAGGAGGAGCAGGAGGGGGAGGAGGAGGAGGTAGTACCCCCCAAGGAGGAGGTGAAGAAGCAGGAGGTTGTGAGGCCCCCCTCCCCAGTGGCTGCTGTGAAGAAGGTAGAGGTGGCACAGCCCAAGAAGAGGGTGGTGGTGTCCGGCGCCTCCCAGGACCCCTCCTCTGCCAAGAACAAGAGGAGGGCAGTCCCCACTGCGGCCAGGCCTGCCTCTCTCTCAGCTGTCCTAGGCCAGGGGTGGAGTGGCGCCAAGAGGAGAGTGGTGGACCCAACCATGGAGACAAGACTGGGGGGGGACGTCACAGAGTGGGACCAGGAGCTCGACCAGGTGTGTATCTATATATACCCCATACACTATGTCTCTCTGGGTGTCTATATATCTATGTACTTACCGCAGGGTAAGGTGCGCAAGACCAAGGCTGTGCGTGAGGAGAACAAGCGCATAGTGATGGAGAGGAAGGCCAAGGAGGCAGCTGCCTTCAAGAAGAAGAACAGGTACTGCTATATCCATATGTATATATATGTGTGTATGTACATATGCTTACACCAGGTGGAAGAAGGGCAAGGGCAAGGGTGCAGGCAGGGGTGGGAAGGGCAAGGGGGGCAGGTTCTCCGCCCCAAAGGCCAAGGCTAGGCCCCAGAAGTAGAGGGGGAGAGACTGCATCCACAGTGTGTGAATATCGTTAAAGACTTCGAAAGATAACTGTTAACTATTCTATTTTGGCCACAACCCGTGATGGGGCTTAAGCCATCTTCTTGAGCCGGAAGTACTTCTGGAGCCGCCTCATGATGAACAGAACGGCACAGGCATAGATGGCAATCTCGACAAAGGAGAGGAGGACAACACTGCGGCCAATACGCTTCGACTTGTCCTGGGTGTGAGGGTCAAAGAGAGAGAATGAGAATGAGCCACCTTTCTGACTGGATGAATATATCTAGCTATATGTAGATGGCGACAGGATAGAGAAGGAGTATGACCCAATGGAGGGACACACACTGCTACGCCAGTCCAAACCAGACGCTGTGCCTCTCTGGTCCTGACCTACATATATATGTATATGTTTATGATAGAGTGTATACCTGGTACTGTGCCTCTCTGGTCCTGGCCTCATTCTGCTGGGCAGAGATGGCCCTGACCTTGGTGTATATGCGCTTGAGACCGTTATCAAGGTCTGAGGTGAGACGCTCACTGAGTGTGTGTGTGTGTGTGGGGGGGGGGGGGGGGGGGGGGGGGTTTTTTTTTTTTTTTAATAGACATTTTTCCCCCCCCCCCCCCCCCCCCACCTTCGAACTCTCTGAAATCTGTCCTCCCTGCCTTCTGTTGGTATCGAGTAGTCTTCCCTATTGGTACACTTGCGGCTCACTTACCCCAGGGCTGAGCCACCCTACATGTTCCACCCCCCAGGCCAGGGGTGGAATGATGAGGCGGCATATGCCGAGTCTGAGAGGGCCAGAGAGGTGATGGATGTGTGGGCAGCGAAGGGGAGTGACAGAGGCAGGACGCAGAGGGGCAGGGAAGGCGGGAGGAGCAGGGTGACACCCATCAGAGAGCTGGCCACAGACGAGGTGTTCAAGTCACTAGGTGAGTGTGTATAGTGGTGTGACATACTCTGTCTCTCTGCCTCTCTCATCCCCTAGGTATCAGACCCTCTGTGCTCATGACCCCCAAGCCTAAGAGAGAGGGAGAGAGGGGGAGGGACAGGACAGGCCAGGGCATGAGGGGTCAGGGTGGTGCTGGTGCCACATATCAGAGAGGGAGGGGGAGAGAGAGTGCGCAGGAGGACTCCTCCCCCTCTAGCTTTGAGCACTCAGTGGAGGATGAAATGGAGAGGGGGAGAGAGGTAGGGAGGGAGAGAGAGAGAGCGGCAGAGAGAGAGAAGTGGGACGCCTTCCTGGACCTTGGATCCCCAGAGAGGGAGAGAGAGAGAGAGAGAGAGCTAGAGGAATTCATTGAGAAGTATGCCGAAAGGCTGGGTGCAGTGGCTAAGGAAACACGTGCTAGGGGGGTTGGGAGTGACAGTGGGGTGGACACCCAGTCTGTGGGGACAAGTCCCATAGTGTCAGGACCCATGCCTACATCAGGTGGAGAGAGGGTGGTGGAGAGTGGGATAATACCCACTATGCCCAGCCACACCCCTACCCCTCCCCCTCCCGCAGTGTCTGCATCTAGTACCCGTAGTACTCATAGTACTCATAGCACCCATAGTAGTACTCATAGCACCATGTCCAGTGGGAGTGACTCACATGTTGACCCCACCGTGGGTGTGGTAGGTGTTGGGCAGTATGTGTCCTCCCCACCCTCCACCCAGGACGTGCATGTCAGCTATGCCAGGCATGAGGGAGTGGGGACACAGAGAGAGGGGGAGGGGGAGAGGCAGGTGCAGAGGGGTAGAGAGGGGGAGGTGGATGGTCTCAGGGCTGAGCAGTGTGGGACTGAGAGGGAAGGCGGTGGGCAGTGGAAGCGTGTAGGGTCAGAGGGGGAGGGAGAGACAGGAAGGGAGTCAGTGTTGAGCCAAACTGCTCCTCTATCCATGGCTCTATCCAGGCCTGTCCACACACACCCAGCTGATGACCCCTCCAGCCATGCCCTGCCCCTGGACACCATGCCCACTAGCAGTATCAGTAGCCACACACACACCCACACACTGCACTCCCCGTCACCCACTAGAGAACCTGCCCGTGCTGTGTCAGTGCATAGACTGGATCCCCTAGACACACTGACCACTGGCACTGGCCCTGTACATGCCATGTCTGACACTGGTGCTCGGTCTCCCTTGCAGCCTAGGCAGCCGTCCGTCTACCCGCCACCCACGGCCCCTCCCCATAGGCCATCCAGGTCTAGGTCTAGGTCTAGGTCGAGGAGTGGGTCGAGGGGGTCCAGATCCGTGTCTCTGGTTGTGGATGTGCCAGGGGTCAAGCCCAGTCTGTATGGGGTAGGGACCGTGGGAGAGAGCGGCCCCTCCCACCCCCTGTCCTCAGATGACGTCATAGCAGTGCCCCCAGACATAGCCATGCTGGTCAGGCAGTATGCTCAGCCCCATGCAGAGTATGGGGGGCCCTCTATCTCTCTGGCTAGCAGGGCCAGTGCCACTCCAACAGAGAGGAGGGACTCGGAGAGAAGGGGGTCTGGGAGGGGTGTTGCCCCAGTGTCAGGGACCCAGGGACCCTCTGCAGCCTCCACCCCCTATGGCGCCACGCCTTCCATGGCCGTGTCCATGTACCTAGGGGCCTCACCCTCCCTCTTCTCACCCCCTCTGCGGTCTGCCTCTCTCCTCAACAGTGGCAGAAGCTCTAGCTCAAGGGTCAAGGTGGGAGACGTTATGATATGTATCAGTATACAGCTCAATTTGGGCATCGAAGTCATGTATGTTCTGTATCCCCTAGAGTCACTATCTGACCCTAGGACTCCCTGCGCAGCATCAGAGAGCGTGTGCGTGATATCGATGCATCTATGTGGATGGAGGACTAGAGGGGGAGAGGTGCATTTCTACTAGTGTCAATGTGTGTATACTCAATAGAGTTCCATATGGTGTTTATCTAAAGACTGAGTGATAATGAAGTATGTGTTAATATGTAGAGACTGTGTTGTTTGTCTATCTATTGATACATGTCACTCTGGCACTGGTTGCTATGTAGGCATTGACCAGGTACCGTCAGTGGGACAGTGTATATACATTGGTTTGGTACTACTGCCTAGTGCAGCAGACACCCTGCCTCTTCAAGAGCCTCACGGAACTCATCCTCAGTGGTACTCTGGGGGTGAGGGTGGGGGGGCACCTGTACATGTACGGGGAGAGGGACATGTCACTTCTATACACATACATATATATCCACAACACTCCCCCCACCTTCTGGAAGCCTATGACATCATACACCTCTCCGTCCCTCTCCAGCTCCACATAGGGCTGGCAGGACCTGGGGTGGATGACAGGTGAGAGGTAGGATTCATATAATCAGATCTGTATGACAAGACCAAAGTAGGGAGATGGTACTCTTGTCGTCACCCACCTGTATGTCGTTGTGATATCATAGAGTGATGCGGATGGCCCCCTCACAAAGGACTTGATGCCGGGCCATCCGCCCATGCGTCATCCTCCTAGGGTTAGAGAGAGAGAATAAGAGATATAGAGAGAGATGATGAGTCCCCACCTGGTATGAAGAGGTATGCACTGGTGTCTGCCACCCTATCCCCATAGTCCTTCCTCCTGGCCCTGGGGAAGGCATCGGCACAGGCCATCCCAAAAAGGAGGAGTAGGAGGAGGAGGGAGCTCCACAGACGCATGTGTCCCCTCTCCTATAAAGAGAGAGACTGAGGGACACCGAGTGTTCTGTATCGTCACTCAGACCCTCTACAGCAACAGTCATACCCCTCAACAGCTATCTACAGTGGGTCTATTGATTGAGACCTCACCACTCAAGATATCGGTTGCAGTGTATAGCAGTGGCCAGATATCCGTCAACGTGGCAGGTGGAAGTGAAGAGAGGAGAGAGAGAATGACTGAGCATACATCGTGTAGCAGACTATGCCACCCTCTCTGCAACTGCACCACCCCTAGACATGAGGTGTCTACAGGGTGTCGGTGTTGATGTTCCTAGAGTAGTACACACCGCTGGCAGGACGTGGGGGGAGGGTGCTCTTCACTGGGGGTTAATGGATATACATATAGTGTATATGAGTGTAGTTGCCCCAATGATTGAAAGGCAACAGTGAGAGGTGGACTATCACAAATCCATACTAGACATACAAACCGCTCCATATTCACTACCCCACGCCCTGCCCCACCTGACGGTCTCCTAGGGCCTCAGGCCATGGCCATCCCCAGCTGGGGTGGGGGGGAGTATGCGTGTGTTGCATATACAGTGGAAGAACAACATACACAGTAATGCAGCATTACCAATGCTACCACCCCACATACCATTGCCAGCACCACGAGCATCACTAACACAAGGCTAGTCGGGGAGCGCATCTGAGACACTCGGCCGATGGAGAGAGGGAGGGGGGAGGGGGATGTACATGCGTCACACAGTATATGGCATCAACCGAGGTGGGGGTGAACAGCAACAAAGGAATGGGGTGTACAGTAGAGACTCACTGGAAAGGTGACACATCCAAACCACCACCACATACTCATTCATCTATTGGCTGTCACTCTGGACCCAGCTGCCGTGTTGGCATTGACTGGTATCCGTCAGTGTGACACTAGATATGTGACAGTGTGTACACACCCTGTCTAGTACATCTCTCTCAGCAGACACCCTGCCTCATCCAGGATGGCCTGGAACTCATCAGAGGTAGTGGCCTGGGGTGAGAGGCATATTCAGAGGGTCAGCAGGTAATGGGGGGAGGGGGAGAGTGTGTAGAGAGTATCCGCTGTTCACCTTTGTGAGGTAGACTGTCTCGTACACCTCCCCGTCTCTCTCCAGCTCCACATGGGCCTCAATGCTGGGGGGTGAGATGGATAGATAAACATAATAGAGTGACAGAGGGAGAGGGGAAGAGACAACTGTTAACATGTATGAGTATATTCACACACACTGCACTCACCCGCTCCTGTGTGTTGTTGTGAGGTCGTACAGCTCCTGGGATGGGCCCCTGACAAAGGACTTGATGCCGGCCCATCCCTTGAAACGTCATCCTCCTGAGGGTGGGGGGGAGAGAAGAGACAAAGAGAGACAGAGAGATGAAGAGAGAGAGAGAGGGACATCCTAGCTACCTGGGACGAACAGGTATGCACTGGTGTCTGCCCCCTTTGTGCCATAGTCTGCCCTCCTCATCCTGGGTAGGCCACAGGAGGCAAGGGTGGCCTGGGGGTAGAAGGCATATGCATAGAGGGGGGGGGAGAGAGAGAGAGAGGGAGAGAGGGAGAGACTACCCACATCCACTCACCATTGACAGCACCAGGAGCACCAGCAGCACTAGGCCGAGGTGGTGGTGCGGCATCTCTGAGATACTCCCTAGACAAAGGTCAGTCCACTTAGACACTAAGAGGGGGAGGTGAGGAGGATGGCAGTCACCCTCCCCCTCTAACTGATGACCCCGTTGTACACCCTGGGCTGTGTCTACTGTGACATGGTCTCTCTCTACTGTGACACAGGGAGGGTGTACAGTGGGGGAGCGAATGGTGGTTTCCACACTTGTCAGACACCATGCAGGAAGAGGGGTCGTTGGGTACCCTATCCCTCAATGGCTCCTAACCGCATGACACATTCATACACATGACCAGGTGTCAGTTGTGTTAGAGTGTATTAGAATAATAGAGAAGACTAGTAGAGAAGAGCAGACAGTGTGAGCCAATGACACCGATATGTGACGTTTGAGCGTCCCAATCATCCCAAGGATTGCCACATCTCTCCTTCTCATCCACCCATCCACCCCTTGCAATGACTGAACCCACCCCCAAGTACAGACTGGACTACACCCCTCCCACACACGATGTAGAGGTAGGGGTGTGTGTATACTTAGGGTGGAGACGGAGTACTGCTCATATATAGTCAAGTCCTAAATATGTGTGTGATCTCCTTCTGACCCCCCAGTGTGTGTCTCTGTCATTTGTCATCAAGGACGGCACCACAAGAGTGACATCGGAGGCTGTATACGTCACAAGGGGAGAGGAGGTGGGTTAGGGGTCATCCTACACACATACTCACACTGGTCACAACACACTCTCTCTCTCTGCTCATGCCCAGGCCACCCCCCTGTACCTCGATGGCGAGGCCCTGACCCTTGTGTCCATATCCATGGACGGTATACCCCTGGCAGAGGGGGAGGGATACACCCTGCAGGAGGAGGGGCTCACAGTGACACAGACAAGGGGCAGGTGGTGTAGTGCTCTGGATATCAACATGTATCCCTCCCTGTACAGCCACCCCCCCCCCCCCCCCCCCCACCCCCCCCCCCCCCCCCCCCCCACCCCCACCCCCACCCCCCCCCCCCCCCCCCCCCCAAAGAGGAAAAGAAAACGATGCCAAGTTCACCGGCCTTACAATGTGAAATGTATCCATAATCTCTAGCTTCATTTGGCATCTCTACTCTCGATTGTATGTTATCTCCTTAGGTATTTGGACACAACTCTTGTACCTTTACAGTGCTGGTGCCAGTGGCCTCTATACCCACTCAGGCCTTGTTGTGTGGTTGATATTGCCTCTGACCCTAGGGGATGGTCACTGTCTGTTCCGAGGCCTGGCAATGTCACTCAAGTCAACAGTCAGGGAGCTGAGAGAGGAGGTAGTATACACTGTTTAACATGAGTACTGTCGGTGAAGGGCTGCTGCCTGCTGGGACGTGTATTCATAGCTGAATTCTTTTCTATTTCGTGTTATTGTTCGACACTATCATTTGTATCGTGTAGAGTTTGTTTCTTATCCCAATGTAGTCTTAGGCCCTCTACTCAGCAGTCTCTTCTGACATCAGTGCTCTAGTGCTATTGAGTCTGACTTCTTACGCATGTACACAGGTGCTGACAGTGTCAGTCGTGTGTTCTTCCCAGGTCGCTATGCAGACTGCCTAATGCGTGGTTACAACACAGCCTCTGAGCCTGATTGGGTACCAAACATACACTGTATGGTGCATGAAGCCCAGAGGGAACTGCGTGCCGAGAATGTAGTATCAGACGCCTCGCTAGGTGGTGAGGAGGAGATAGGGTACCTGTCCCACCTCCATGGCATCACCACCCACGTTGTGTCTCTGAGGCAGTGTCCCATAGAGGGGTGTACAGTCACGTCATCTGTGTACAGTGCCACACAGCAGCAGGTATGTACGGGATGTCACTTTGATCATGAGTATCTAGTGACTCTCACACAAGGATGTCGAGGACTACAAGAAGTACCCCAGCCATGCCTGTGTCCTTGTGCATTGGTCCCAGGGGGAGGACTGCCACTACGACATGGCCACTCTGAGAGGTAGAGTATCAATGACACCCAGGGAGGCAGCAGGGGTGGCAGAGTGGCTGCAGGGTGCACTCATGACACAGACCGGGGGGTGGGCACAGGCACCGTGGGATCGGTGAGGTTGAGGAGTGAACTGAAATGAGGGAATATCAGAGTCATGCAATATAGCCTCTACACCCAACAAAAACCACCAACGTTGTATCTCTATTAATATGAAACAAATAACCGTATCAGGGCCCACCCCCTCAGTCACTCTCCTCCTCCTCCGACTCATCCTCGTCTGTCTCGTAGGAGTACTCGCCGTCGTCACTGTCGGCCAACACAGCGTCGAGGAACCCTTGCACGGCAACCCCGAAGAGCTGGTCGCCCTCAGCGTCTGAGGATGAGAGCATCTCACTGAACTCCTGGATGCCGGCCTTGTCGCTGATGAGGTTGCAGTTGTACAGCTGCTGCAGCATGATGCAGAGGATCTGGCCAAAGACCGTGTTGGCCAGGGTGATGCCAGGGACGTAGAAGGGGTTGATGGCCTCGTCTGCGACTACTCCCTCTGCCCACTCCTGGAAGGCACACAGCATCTCGCACACCCACTCGCTGCGGGTGTCCTCCTCCTCGGCCTTGGCGTCCCCCACCTTGGACTCCCTGGGGGTCAGGGCAGGCAACCAGCAGGGGATGCAGGACGCACAGGCAGCCCCCACGAGCTGGGCCCTCTTCTGCAGGTCCCTGCCCATGGTGTGGTGCCCACCCTGCACCAACACATGACTAAGGACACCCATCAACAGCACCCCGGCACTCTCCAGCACAGTCATGTTGTATGTGGTGCGCATGTTGGTGACGTCGCTGTCGAGGTGGGACAGTTGCAGAGCATCCGGCATGCCCTTGCTGGACTCGCATATCTTGGCGGTCCACTCCAATAGGGTGGCCTTGAACTCATTGCGGTCAAGACTGAACCCTCCTGCGTTGCTAGACACCTGGGGCTCCAGAAGCGCAGTGCCCTCCTCGCTTGGCTTGTAGATGAAGCCGGGGAAGACGGGGATGCCGGAGGGGAGCGTCAGGGACTCGTACCTGGGGGTGTCAGTGTTACTCTCTTCACTCTCTCTATACAGCTGAATACACCCCCATACTACAGACACGTACCTAGGGTTCACTGCACAGCTTGTCTTGCCAGCCAGCCCATGGATGACGCCAAACTTGTCGAGCTGGTCCTGGGCCTCCTTCCTCGCCTGTAGCACCTCAGGGCCCTGTGCCGCATCGTAGTCTGAGTCAGACTCCGTGTCATTGGGATCACCGAACGAGGGGGAGGGAGACACAGAGTGGGAGCCGGGGTCGGAGTCCTCTCTGAACCGGGAGTGCCTGTCTT
The DNA here is from genome assembly GCA_003568945.1 of Kipferlia bialata. Lineage (NCBI taxonomy): Eukaryota > Fornicata > Kipferlia > Kipferlia bialata. The sequence continues at coordinate 23,194 of BDIP01000086.1, forward strand.
CGCTCTGAGAAGGGGTGAAGGACGGAGAGCGAGTTCCCCTGAGGGTGAGAGAGAGGGCAGAGAGTTGATATATGTTGAGTGATGTGGATGTCCCCCACCTGAGAGGGGAGAATGCCCCTGGGTTGTGGAACGATGTGCCTGTGGACATAGGCAGCATGGACAGCTCGGTCTCAATGCGGCCAAGACACAATCCACTCAATGGGGTGCCAGGGGTCTGGGGGTGGACAGGGGGAGGAGGAGGTATATGTATACATATATATAAGTACTTGTAAAGAATACTGTAGTAATACCCCATACCCTTAGGACCACCGCCCCACTCTTGACCGTAGTCCCTGCGGCCACAACTGCACCTCTGCTGACCCTGGGGTGAGGACACGGGAGTGGCACTTTGGAACGCAGTTGCCATACAAGAAAGGGGGTAATGCATGATGATTCAACACATAATGAGAATATACCACACTGTAAAACAACATGCCCACTCACTTTGCGCCCCTGCCCACAATGGCCTTGTCCACCATGGCGTTCTGGCCCACCACACACCCCTCCAGTAGGATGGAGTCTCTGACCACGGCCCCTGCCTGCACCCTCACTCCGGCACCCACTGTAGACCTCAGCACAGAGGCAGCGGGGTCGATGCATGCACCGGGGCCCACAATGGTGGGGCCGGCCACAACTGTCTCCTGGGTGAGGGGGGCCTTGCCCCTCTGCGACATGGCACCCAGCTGTCTGAGGAGACCCTTGCCGTGCTGGATGGGACACGCAGCGGCAGACACATACACTGAGGTTAGGGGGGGGGGGAGTAGAATGCAGAACATCAATGCAAATGGAGTGATGAATCCTGACATGATATCCACGAATCTCTATACCTAGCTGGGATGCGACACTGTCCAGGGAGTAGTCAGTTGGGTCACCGTCCACAAAGAGAAGGTTCCTGGGGGTGGGAGGGGGGGGGGGCGATGAGTGTGAGTAGAGGTGCAGTCTCTGACACTAATGTCCATATCATACGTGTACGGTTGGTTCTGCAATACCTGTCTGGGGAGAAGGGGTAGAGATACCGCGAGAGCACTGCCTGGTTGACTGCGTGGTATGCCCTGAGGGTGTCGACAGGGAGGGCATGCTCCACCTCGGACATGACGAAGGAGCACACCTGTCTGTTGTACACGGTGGCGTTGGTGAGCATGTTGGACACCAGAGCACGGGTGGTCTCCTGGTCAAAGGCCTCCTGCATGTAGTTGAGCCACCCCTGGCTGCATACATAGAGGTGTGTGTCCATGAGGTCCATGTGCACACCCACGCTCTCCCCCTTCCGCATGTCGTATGCAGGTACAGAGAGGGTGGGGCTGTCGAAGGCGTCGTCCCAGGCCAGCACCTCGCCAGTGGCCTCACTCCTCACAATGACAGCCGGGTCAGATAGAGACCTGGGTCAGGGGGAGAGAGGAAGGGAGAGGGGGAGAGGAAGAGAGAGGGGGAGAGGAAGAGAGAGGGGGAATGGTGGCATGGTTGGATCACTGTACCTCAGCTTGGAGGATGGCTTTGCTGGTGCCAGCACCAGGGTGATGAACAGGTCATCGAAGTGCTGGCAGGCCACACGGTGGTAGTCAACGACCTGGGGGGAGAGAGGAACCGAGACAGACAGAAAGGTGGAATCTAACAGCAGAGACACAGCAAACACAACTGAATATCCTAACCAAGTGATACATAGATCACAGCCACTGCTGAGTCACATATATCAATTGCAGATGGTGTATGTACCTTCTGCACATTGAGGTTGGTCAGAACAGGGCCATCGACCAGGAGGAAGTCACCCTCCAGCTTGTATCTGGGGTGAGGGAGGAAGGGAAGCACATACAAACACTGCATACCCCAGGAACCACATAGTGCATATCTATACCCCTCCACCGATAGTATCCCCTACACACCTGCTGTTAGCCAGGTGCTGCAGGGCCTGGGAGGTGCATGTGAGGGAGGGGGCCGAGATGAGGCGGAGGGTGACGTCGGGGTGTCTCTGCCTCAGACCCACCATGCCGTAGATGTACTCGCTCAGACGGTCTGGGTGCTGGCTGGGGTGAGTGCCAAGGTGGATGGGCAGGTCAGACACACAGACTGCCTCACCTAGCAACGATGTAGATGGATGTGAACCCACACACAGCAAGCTGTGTAAGCACATACTCAATCAGGGGCACGTTAGCCACAGTCATCAGCATCTGGTGTCAGTTAGAGGTTACCCACTGGTGCGTGAACACACAACAGAGAGTGTGTGTGTGACTCATCGGGAGACAGAGGTGTCAGATGGTAGTGTGTATGACTCACCGGAGCAGTGTCAACTGTCAGAGGCTCTATGAACCCAGCATAGTCATCAGCTATCACCACCGCCTGGTGAAGAGGCGCGTCTCCACGACCGCCGACAGCCATGTTTCGATACACTCAAAAGGAAGCTGTGTTACGATGAATGAGGCTGCACCCCCTAGATCTAGGGTCAGAAAAACATACCTTCATGCCTATCTCGATACTCTCTGTGCAGAGTACACCGTATCTAGTACTCTCGACAGTATATACCCCCCCACCGAGTTCCTGTGACGACACCCAGCAGATGACGGAGCGGTCTCGGCTGAGGCTGGAGCAGATGCTCCCGGAGATTGACTCCTTTCGCCAGGCCAAGATCCTGACGCAGGAGGAAGCCACCCAGATGATCGAGAGGCGGCGGTTCCTGGAGGAGAGGCTGGATGACAGCGAGGGAGCCCCAGAGAAGTACTACATGGAGTATGCTGACCACTTCAGTGCATGCAACAAGCTGATCCGGAAACGTAAGCGGAAGACCGGTACCAAGTGCCAGAAGGGAGACATTGGGCTGCGCAGTGCCACGCTGCACCTCTGGGCCAGGTGGGTACTGGCTGAGCCTATCATATACCGCACAGTCACACTGTGGGTGTCCATGGGATTGGTCTAGTGGCTATGGATATTGTGTCAATCCCACTCACTCTAGGTATGTTAGAGCCTTCAGGCACCGCCCCGAGGCATGGATGAAGTACTGCGACTACCTGTCGAGCCGCAACATGCACCACAAGCTGCAGCAGGTTGGTATGGTTGGCAGAAGGACTGTGTGAGATTGCGGTACCGATGCGGTACCGGTACCGGTACCAACTCTAATTCTATAATATTGATTGATTGTCATACTATGAACACTTTTGGATAGGATGTGACCCATAACAGGTTGTGAATCGTTCGATAGGTCTCAACCATCCCCCCTCCCCACCTTTTCTATTTAGTATCATCCATTTTGGACTCCACTCTTCCTTCCTGCTCTCTCTCACCCAGACCCTGGCCAAGGCCCTGGCTCTGCACCCCAGGGTCTCCACCCTGTGGCTCAGGGCAGCATCTACGGAGCTCAGGTACACCTATTATCTATATGTATTTATATGTCCCCCCCCCTCATACCAGGCTGTCTGGTGAGGTGTCCCGTGCCCGGGGTGTGTTCCAGTCTGGGCTGAGGGTCAACCCCTCGGACCCCACCATTCTGCTGGGTGCCATCAAGTTGGAGCTGGACTTTGCAGACGGGATGAGACCCAGTCTGGAGGGACAGGGTGTGGACAACCCCTCCCTGCGCCTCATCGTGGATGGAGGCCTGGCCCACATGGTGCTGAGCCATGGGCTGGGGGCCATGAGGGACCAGACAGAGGTCAGGGGGCTGATGGGTGGTCTCGTATCTGTGGCGGGTGAGTTCTCTGAGGTGCCCTTTGCCCAGACCGTGCTGTCTCAGGGGGAGGGCCTGGAGGCATGGCTGGTGGGCATGAGGCAGGGGAGACTGGCGGAGCTGGAGGCAGAGAGGCAGAGAGCCGCCAAGGAGAAGGCAGAGGAGAACGAGGAGGCATCCAGCACGGAAGAGGAGGAGGAGGAGGAGGAGGAGGAGGAGGGAGATGATGGTGACAATCAGATGGAGGGAGAGGCCAGTGAGAGTAGTGGCAGTGACTCGGATACCGAGTGATCATGCTACTTAGACGCCTCTGTCTATATATGTCGCCAGTACTGTATTGTGGCATTTCATACTTTAGTAAAAGAGAGTGGCTGTGTATATCCAATAATTACTTAGTGCTGTAATGGCCAACACATGATCAATTGAGTCTATTGTGGCTGACTTCCACAGCTGACTCGTCAAGTAGAAAACATCCACCTGTCATCCACCATGGGATCTGTGATGGCCCATCACTGATGGGTCTCTCAGCGACCAAGGTCCGAGTAGACGAAGACGGTTGGGTGAGGAAAGGGTAGTCACTCAAAGAACCCCCAGAACTCACTACAATCAGGCACTACCTCCTGGGTAGACCAGAGACAGGGCAAACACAAGTCACTTCCTCATCTGGTAGTAGTACTGGGCGCGCTGCATCATGATGGGCGGCAGTCCCCCTGGGGGCACGTTCTTAGTCCTGTTGTGCAGAGCCATGAGCTCAGGGTTGGACATCAGGAGGGCACGGCGGGCCTGGGGGGGACCCCCGATTTCTTGTGTCACCCAGCATGGGCCCTGGGCGGCTGCTGGATTGGGAGGCTGTTGGGTCAGGGATAGACATTAACGAAAGGAGACTTGTATGAATCACATGTATCAGGTTGGATATTGACCAATATGCGAAAATGTCTTACCCATCATGGTCCTACACACACAAACAGAGTAGTATGGATCACTTAAAATGACAAAACTTACCTGAGCACTCATGTGTTCCAGTTGTGTAGAGAGAGTGTCGTGAGAGCCAGGAGATATAGGGCTATACCACTGCCCCCTTTAGCCAGACCCCCAGACAAAAAGAACAATGCCAGTCTGAGGCAAGTTGGCTCCTTCATGAGACTCAGTGTACACACCTATATTGGACATTGCTTTGTGTACCAGCCCCGTCTGTGTCGGAGGGAGCCTAAAGGGTTTCGGTGCTCAGGAGAGGTTGAGTGGTTCCTGAGTCAGACACTGCAATGCAGCGCCCAAAATTCGAATTCGATCTTCAGGGTGTTACTGCGGGAGCCAATGCGTCTAGACTCAGTGGGATGTTTCCCGTGGAGGACACTGACATCGTAGAGTCCTCGATGTCCGAGGAGGCAGACGAGACAGAGCTGTTGCCCATGGACCATTTAGGCGACATCAGGTATACACTATGTATGATGCATAATAGTTCCTCTCTGATGCTGACATATCGACTATTCGGTGTGGTACTTCGTATATGAGTAGATTTGATACAGTCTACGAGGGTGGGAGGCCTTGGACCGAATGATCCCTAGCACTATTCTCTATGTATGTTCCCGCCCATACTACTGATTGCTGCATTGCCGTCTATTCCTCTCTAAACCGCCCCCCCCCCTATCATCCAACTGACCACCAGTGAGAGCGAGATCAGTGACACCACCATGGCCACAGGAGTGTCCCTATCGGTGCAGCAGTCCCATCTCTCCTCTGTGGCAGAGGCCCAGCAGCCAGAGCCAGAGCCAGAGGCAGAGGCTGAGGCAGAGACCGCCCCCGTGCAGCTGAAGAGGCAGCCCCCTGCCCGGTATAGGGCGGCCCTTGTGTCCGACTCCACGCTCTCAGCTGATGCCTCTGACGTCTCCTCCCTAGTGGAGGGGTCGGCACGCACGCGTCGCAAGGAGCGCAGCAGAAGGCGCCAGTTCCTAGCTGCGGGGGAGGATAGTGATAAGGAGGAGGAGGAGAGAGAGCGGGAGAGAGAAAGAGAGAGAGAGAGGAAGCGGGAACAGGAGCGCTCTGAGAGAGAGCGGCAGAGAGAGAAGGCCCGAAAGCAGCAGCGCGAGGAGGATCGCAGACGGAGGGAGGAGAGAGAGAGGGAGCGGAAGGAGAGGCGTGAGCAGATGCGTCTGGAGAGTCTGCGTCTGAAGAATCTGCGCAAGGACCGTTCCCATCCGCGTCTGGACACAGACAAGGGGGAGGAGACCCCTGGAAAGGCGAGGCTGGATAGGACGACTGCCTCACCGACCAGACCTGGTGTCACCCCAGCCGGTATGGGAATGGGAAGGGGGGTGAGCGGCAGGGTTATGCGGAGTGGCGGGCCAGCCTCAGTGTCGATGTTGCCTGTGGTCGGCGCCCCCCCCATGTCCAGTGTCCTAGACCCAGGCCTCTCCCTCGGGCCCACCTCCCCCTCCCCCCAGGCCCAGACGGCAGAGACAGAGGGGCGGCCCAGCACTGCCGACACCACCCAGCCTGAGAGTGAGAGTGAGAGCGAGAGCAGCGCCAGCGGTGACTCCCGCACTGTTGCCCCAGACACAGCAACCAGTCTATCCACCCAGAAGAGGACAGGGGAGGGGGAGGGTGAGGGGGAGGGGGAGGCCGGGATGGAGATGTCCGAGTTCGACTTTGGATCACAGGGAGAGGCAGAGGGAGACAAGGAGAGGAGCAGTCCTGAGGGTTCAGAAGGAGAAAGGGAGAGAGAGCGGGCGCGCGAGAGAAAGGAGGCTGAGGACCTGGAGGAGAAGGAGCGTCGGGAGCAAGAGAGTGAGAGGGAGAAGGAGAGGGAGAGGGAGAGGGAGAGACGCCTCCGCAGGCGCCAGGCCTCTGTGACCCCGTCTGTGCCTGCGGCCCCAGGGGGTGTGGAGGGTGCAGCATCCAGCGGCCCTGGTACCTATGAGGACATGGATATGGGTGGAGACATGGATATGGATATGGGGATGGATATGGATATGGGGATGGATGAGTTGGGTGCTCAGAGCGACGGAGACCTGGGTGCCGACAACATATCTGGCGGCATAGGGGAGGAGCCCTCCTCCCCTGAGCTCAGGGTAGATATGGGGCATGGGAAGAAGGGGAAGAAGAAGGGCCGGAAGGGCCGGAAGCCCCCTGTCTCCTTTGAGTCTCCCTCTCCCTCCCCCTCGCCCTCCTCCTCCTCCTTCCTGCCGTCCCCTGAGGCCCCAGGCACTGCCTCCCCCACCATGTCTCCCTCGGACCTGGGGTCCATCGTCTCCGAGGCACAGCCCGTCACAAGGCTGGGCGCCACCCCATATGCCACGTCCCCGAGGGGGTCTGACTCTGAGACCGAGTCTGACTCCGATGGGCACTCAGACTACTCTGCACACTCCGAGGAGTCAGACAGTGACCTCAGCAGTGGCAGCGAGGTGAGTGATAGTGAGATCGAGAGCCCTGCCCAGCGTAGCCGCCGCCTGCAGCCCTATGCGATTGGGTCAGTGGTGACACCCGTGGCACGGTCCTATGAGGCCGTGGCCGCAGGGAGGCTGGACATGTCGCCTGGCAAGACCCCTGCCATCGGGGTGCGGTCCATGGGGATGGAGATGAGGGGGAGGGACGAGCCCCCCAGGCGGTACCCCAAGAGACAGCGCATCAGACCCCTCAAGTCATGGGAGGGGGAGCACATTGAGTATGAGTACGTAGATGGGAAGCGCACTGGTAGAAAGACTGTGTACATTCAGCCTGGGGGAGACAAGGAGCCCCCAGCCTCCAAGAGACGTCAGGTGACCTATGAGACTTAAGATACTTCTATCTGGAAGTCACTATATACATTGACACTTCTACCAACTTGTACCCTCCCTCCCCTCGCCTCACCTTAGGCTACCAAGGCTGCCAAGGGGGGTCCTGCACCCAAGTCCCTGTCTACTTGGGTGGAGAGATATGGCACAGGCGATGGCGACTCCGTGAAGGTGTGAAGGGTATTCAATATGGGGGCTACGATTGTTTCTCTTGGAGTGCAAGGATCTGCTTTTGTCAGTATTCCCATGTCAGTGTTGGTGTCAATGTACCCCCCCCCCCCTTCCCACCTCAGCCAGTAGAGGACAGTCAGGGTCGCGTCATTGTTATCCCCCCGGCCGCCCTCGAAATGAGACCCCTACAAAGTGAGTGGTTGTAAAAGTGGTGCCTTGCTTTGCTGCATAATAGTTTTCATATCCATACCCTGGTATCCATACCCTGATATTGAATTTATTCTCTTCTTTTGCATTTGCACAACCAATTGTGCACCTCCCTCCCTCCTCTCCTCACTGTCAGGCCAGCACATAGAGGATCTGAACCCAGACAACCAGTATCCCCGCCAGGTACACACTCTATATGCAAGCTATAACATGCCCGATAGTTTTTCCCGCCTGCTGCGTTCTGGGAGGGAGGAGTGTGTGGTGGCACAGAGAGTTGACGTGTTGACTTGACTCTTCTATTAGATATTCCAACATTAGTCCCACGTGCATTATACTGTACCTATCCCCTACCCTATACCGTCTCTATTGAGTGTTGGTACTCACCTCAGATCCTGGCAGGGGGTGTGCGTACCAGGCGAGCTGCCAATGGCGATGAGGCAGTGCTAGGTGGGACTCGGAGGGTCGCCTCCACATATCGATATGTGCAGGGACTTAGGCATCGGTGTGACACGTATATCTGTTAAGAAACACCAATTGCTTTGTTGATACCCCCCCCCCCCACCACCAGAGACTGTGACAGAGTGTGTGTGTCTGTCTCTGTGTATTTGGTCTCTCTTATACCAGGTGTTCTCATCATCCAGCCCGAGATGCGGCGTGTGCCCCCTGGGCCAACAGATGTGGAGGAGGTGGGTGCAGTGGGTGGATACATGCCATGCTTATACCCCCTGATGTGTCTCCCACCTCCCTCCCTGACCGCCAGACATACCATGTCCTCGAGGGCACTGTACAGTTTGTCGTGGATGGGGTGACCCACAGGGCTGGTATGGGGACCCATGTGATACTCCCGAGGGGCTCCACATACCACATCTCCAACCTCAACAAGCGCCAGGTGGCCACGCTAGAGTTCAACATAGAGCCTATGCCGCGGCCTGCCCAGGGTGAACCTGAGTCCGAGTCAGAGGACGAGTCAGAGAGCAGTGGGGGCGTGTGAGGCGGTGGTCTGACATGGTCTGGTCTGTGCGTATGGGTGCTCTCATCATATGCATTGGCGTTCAGGGTGTGGTTTGTTGTCTTTCATTATCTATCCAGTTGTATTTATACACACCCTGCGTCAATAGATGAGTTCTATTCACTGCACACTGTGTCTATGTGTATGTGTCACTGTGTGTCCTGGTGCATGTGCAGGGCAGGATGGGCCTGGATGGCTTGGATGCTGGGTCTGGACGCAGGGTCCAGACTGAGGTGGGGGGGGGGGGGGGGGGGACAAAGATATCCCAACAC
>BDIP01000087.1:0-20723 GCA_003568945.1 Kipferlia bialata
GGGGGGGGGGGGGGGGGGGGGGGGGGGGGGGGGGGGGGGGGGGGGGGGGTAGAGGAGGAGAAAGAAATATATATACCGTGCCATGCCATCCATACCTTGACTGTGCCGAATGAGGGCAGGGCAGAGGGTGTCTCCCCGTCAAAGCCATCGTCCACACCCGCCATGGGGTCCCTGCAGGGTGAGGGGTAGATATACAAATGTACACTTGCTATATATGTGTGTATATACTCTTCAATGCATACCTGGGCCTCATTGCCGATGACACATCCAAATGCACTCTACTCAAACATATTGATATATCATTATTCTATTATATATGTCTCTACCTGGGCCTCATTGCCGATGACACGGCAGCTGGGTCCATGAGCCCTCCCCTCCTCTGTGGTGTGGTGTTGTTCAGAGAGGGCGGGACATCGTCATTCTGACTCAGACTGGGGGACCGGTTCTAGAAGGTGAGAGGTGAGGGAGTGGTGTATAAACCTTTTTAACGCATAGAATCTATATATATCCATATACAGACATGCACTCACGTGTGAGAATGGGACGTGTCTGACCACGGGTCCAAAGGGCATGGCGTGGCCCTTGTCCTTCGGCTTGACAGGGGAGGGGTGCTTGCGGACATTCTAGAGGGTGAGGGGGAGAGAGAGATAGGGGGGAGAGGGTAGGGACATTCTAGAGGGTGAGGGGGGGGGGAGAGAGAGACAGGGAGGTGTATGGATATATCATATATACATACACACACTCCTCACCTCCTTGGGACTGAGTCTGCGTCGTCTGTGTATGACCCCTCATCATAGCTGTCGTCATCCCCAGTCTGGCCTGGGGTGAGGTAGTGGGTGTGGGGACCAAATCAAATAATATGAATATTCAGACATAATATGGTATACACATACACATATATGCCCACCTGTTGTCTCTGTGTGGTACTCCTCATCGTCAAAGGCATGGCCGTCAGTCCTAGGGGTCAGAAGAAGGGGACAGTATACTTTCTAGGAGACACACACCCCATGTGTATACATACTATATACTATCCATGACTATTACTAACCTGCTCTCACTCATGTCGTCATGGGACTGCTCCATCAGCTGGTGCAGGCGCTGCTCCAGCTCCATCTCATTCTGACACTCGGCTGCAATGACCTGAAGGGTGAGAAACACGGCATACACGACACTCTACCTGTATACACCCATATGGAGAGGATGTAGACATCACGTAGGATCTGGTAGGACGTGGTATTCTTCTCCCCCCCTTCACATCACACCCCTGCGTGTACACATACACTTATCCCGCTTAATATACGTACACCCCGGCTCACCTCAATGTCACTGCGGCTCAAGCCGGGGCAAAGGTTCCTGTACCGCAGGTAGATCAGGTCGTTCACAAGCATCTATACAAGCTATCAGACCCACTAAAGAGGTACTGGGGGTAAGAAGAGCATTAAAGAGGTCGTTGGTGGCTGGAAAATGAACACAGCGCCGTAGCAAGCCCAAAAGACCTGTCGAAAACGTCAGTCAGCTATAGGCTAGTACCTGAAGCTGTCTTGCGTGTCTCTAGCAACTACACCGGTACCCAAAGGTCTACGAACACACTCAGGTTCTCAGGTGTTTCCTATGCCTGCAACACGCCTTGTATTAGAAGACCGGGAGTGTCTATTGAGTGGACTCACTGTGATGCACTTTTTGTCAGAAAGGGTGTAGAGTCTTCCTGATCCGCCATTTTCTAGCTATACTTCACCCTCTGGGCAACTACATGATGGACAGGAGTGATAATAACCATATGAGGAATCATTGTCATCCAGTCAAGAGACAGGACGGTCCCTGACCCCAAATGACTCCACGCTATCACTATCAAATAAGGGTTCAGGAGGAATGTCACTAATTGTGCTGATATCATAGCTAGATCTATGGTCACTACACTGATATATATTACCCTGCTGTGTCTCTACTCTGCCTTCACAACTGAGACCCTGGAGTGATATCTGAGTAGGTGTCTCACTCAATACAGCGAGAGGAGTCATCCAAAAACTAGTTTGAGCAGCCATCCCAACCAGTTGGACATGTACACTGCCCCACAATTTGGACTCATTGCATATTTCACACCATATAGGACACATTATGGGGGAATACATGTGTCGCTAATACATGGGAAACCTATACATTGACTAGAGAGATCCGAATCTGTCCGCGACTTTCGAGTAGTGGATTGTCGATATTGCAATAGGCCAAGACGTCTGTGATCACTGGTCCTGTCTCTTCTACCACTAGTTATTGACACTCCCACATCTAGTGCTGGCACACCACTGAGAGGAAGAGTGGTTGAGTAGAAGGGAGCGTGTATCTGTGGGTGGAGCCCAAGAGAGAGAGAGAGAGAGAGACATGGTTTCCTCCGACCAGTCCAGGTACCATTGTATAAGGATATATATGACATCTGGGCCTGGAGTATCCTCAGTTGTAACCCCATCGTGCAAATGTATAGATGTCTGTCTGTCTCTGCGGTGATAGAGAGATATTGTATTGACCGGTACCGGTACCGGTACCAACTTGTCCCGTATATCTCACCCAGGTGCTACATCTGCCAGGAGGCCTCCATTGGGATTGGGTTCACATTTGGCACCAGTGACCATGCATGCACACACAGATTCTGTGCAAAGTGAGTGACATACTGTACCACTCTCAAGTAGTGTGTATCAGTATCAGTGCTCCCATACCCCCTCACCCCTCAGGCACACTGCCCAGATGGTGAGCATTGTGGCACTCACGGCATCGGACCAGAGGTGGGTGTGTATGTATATATAGAGAGAAGGGGTAGTTGCATAAGGTGGATATACTTTGGTCTATGTGGGTCGTATATGACTTCCACTCATCCCCCCTCCCCCCCCTCCCTCACCCTGGAACAGTCTGTGGTAGGATTCATAGTATGCTCTCTACCCAACACTTTCATTGTATGCAGCTATGCATGTGTGTGTGTGTGTATGACTGATATCAGGGACAGTCTGCGCTGCCCTGTCTGTTCCATCGAGGCAGTCCTGGTCACAGCAGGTGGGGGGGGGGGGGGGGGGGGGGGGGGGGGGGGGGGGGGGGGGGGGGCATATGCAGAAAGAGAGCGTGTGTTCTCCTACTCAGGATACTCACGAGGACCCGGCATACCTCCAAAGACCCCGTTGACCCCCGACCCGTGCAGTCCGATGTGGGTCAGGGTGTGCAGCAGGCTCTGCTTGTTAAGAGTCTTCCTGGCACCCACAAACTCCACGTCCAGCACGTTGCCCTGCAGTGTGCTCATGGACCCCACTGTCTGTGTATCCGATGCATCGGCAGAGGCCACGAGGTCAGTGCCCTGAAGGGTAAGCGAATAACAGACAAACAATAGAATACACACAGGGGGGAGGTGTGCAGGGGGGGGGGGGAGGGGGGTAATGACGAAAGGAGAAGTAAACTAGGTGTTCCACTGTTACAGCCCTACTGGCATATGCTAAGGAGTAGTAGAACAACTGCCACCCACCTCTGTGATGTACTTGAACTCCATCTCTCCATGAAGGGTCCGACCCAGTGTCACCTGGGGTGAGAGGCACTTCCATATTGGTATCAGAGACACATACATGCACTAAAGGGAGAACACACCACTCAGTATACACACACGGATGACCTATACACTCCTACGCGAACTCCCCCCCCACCTTCTTGGCTGCCAGGAATGCCCCGTGGTTGGGCTCACAGGTGAAATACCGCGTCCCCTTGAACTCTCCGTCGTACTTGCCAGCAGGGGTGTCCCAGGCAACACCGTAGAAGAGTTTGGAGCTGCCACTCTCCTTCACCTGTCCATAGTATGCAACAGTGCCGCGCAGGCTCGCATCTGCAACAGACTGCAGCCTGCGACCGACTATATCATCACTCATAGTACTCAGGAAGTAGAGAAATGGCTACTCTACCGATGCTTAGTTAGCGTGACAGGCTGGAAGTGTAAGGTAGAGAGTCTTGCATTGAAGACTGCCAGGAAAGTCGGAGATTTCGACTCAAAGGTCAAGCCTCCCTTCTTCAGCAGTTTAGCTCGAAAACAGTGAACTGAGTGTCGGGACCACGTTCCCAGGAGACCATCGGCCACCTTGTGTTCTATAAGGCCTGTCTGCAGGAATAACTGGTGCGTATGGTGTGTTGTGGTTGAGGAAATGACCGGTAAACGACTTTCATTTCATTTTAGGTAGGGTACGCCCTTCGCAGCCCATATGGCAGCCTCTGAATACGTAGAGGAGATATCCCGAGGTATGTGGAAAGGATAGAGTTGTTAGAGTTAAGCGGAAGTGGGAATTGCTCAAGTGTCTCTCATTGAACTCAACCTTCTCACCGTACAGAGAGGGTACAGGACGCTTTCGGCACCTTTGACCCTTCTGGCACTGGTTATGTGACCCGTTACCAGTTCTCAGTTGCTGTCAAGTGCCTTGGGATCGATGTAGTGATGGACAGTCAGTACCCCAGTGCAGAGAGCATTAACTATGAGCAGGCTCTAACCATGGAGTTGGGGGTGTGCATCACAGGAGAAGGAGAGGGTGTGGAGTCTGAGGTGGACTATGATGCCACCGAGGCCGAGGTAGAGAGTGAAGAGGATGACTACCAGGGAGAGCTGACTGAGATGGAGTCAGCTGGGGAGGAGGAGATGGGCATGGAGGAGGTGGAGAGAGAGGTGTCCCTGCCAGTCCCTGACACCCACTCGCCCACTCCCTCCCCCCAGCAGCCCAGGCCAGCAGTGGTGGGTGCAGAGGCTGCAGGGGCTGGGCGTTCCCCCTACCTCCCCATTGCCCCTCCCAGAGACTCCCTGGCCAGTGACTCTGGCAGGGACGCAGACTCTGAGAGTGTCACAGACATCTACGAGAGAGAGAGAGCCAAGGTGACGCGTCGCAGGTCCGGCAGGGGGAGAAGCCGCCCTGCGGAGAGGGAGCTGCGGAGCCGCAGTCCTCTGTCCCGGTCCCGCACTGCCCTGGAGGTATACACCGGGAGTGGGTCTGAGGGTGATAGAGAGGCAGAGGAGGAGGAGAGGAGAGAGAGGAGAGACAGGGTGCTGGAGGAGGAGGCCCGGATGGAGCTGGAGATGGAGATTGGGGCCCAGAACGCATCGGAGACAGCCTCATACTCAGCTGGTGACTCCCTTCTGGATGAGATACCCACCAGTCCCAAGACTCTGGCAGAGGAGGAGTCCAACTCCTCCATGTCCTCCCCTGCACCCGACTACAGCACTCGGTACGACGCCTCTCTGGACGTTGTAGTGTCTCTGTTCCGGCGTGCTCTCTCTGCCATCCAGACCCAGAGGGAGAAGGAGGCCGCACAGTGCGAGAGAGACAGGGTCAAGTGCGAGGAGTGGGGGCTGCGTAGTCGGTCCCCCTCCCCCACCGCCTCCCCCCGAGGCAGGAGGTCTCCCAGGAGGTCCCCCTCCCCCAGACGCATGCTCTCTGGCAGTGTGTCACCCGGCAGGAGACGCTCCCCTTCCCCCAGGCGGATGAGTGCCACCACTGGCAGGTCCCCCTCTCCCAGGCGTAACAACGCCACTGCCAGGTCCCACCGCAAGTGCGTCAAGGCAGGCATCATGCAGATGCTCACACTCGAGGATATCAGGTCGGTGCATGGTGTGGATAGTCTATATGTTATCATTTAGTTATCTCCCACTATCCATCTCCCTCTCACCGCAGGGGCACTGGCTATGTGACTCTTGTTGAGCTCATTGGTGTCCTGAGCAGGTGCGGGGTGCAGCTGGCCAAGGGCGAGACCCACGACCTGGCCGAGGTGCTCTGTCCACCCCAGCCCCTCTCTGCCACGGGTGGGGGCAGGAGGCTCGACCTAGACGGAAGGTGGGTGTGTTATAGTATATCGCATTGGCTTCACCTCCTCCCATTCTCACCCCCAGGACCATCCCCCTCCAGGCCGTGGGTGACATTGTGCGTGAGGCCAGGCTGGATCTGGAGCAGAAGGCCCGTGCCAAGAGGGAGAGAGAGATGGCAGAGGCCAAGGAGCGCGGACTCACCAGTCTGGCCCTTCCCCTAGCCCTTCCTATCCCAGAGAGGCGGCCGAGGTTCGGGTCCCCCCCTAGACGCAAGCAGAACCCCAAGCCTGCCCCGCCCAGCACCCGCCTCATTGCCCCCGTGACCCGCATCTCCCCCGTCCCCACCCAGTCCTCTCCCTTTGACGCCAAGGCCAAGGGGCAGGCCAGGGGGGCTCCCAAGTCACCCAGCCTGCGCCCCTCCCCCCCTGTCTCCCTTGCCACCCTGCCCGGCAGTGATAAGGGGCATCTGGTGCAGGCACTGGCCAGAGTCTCCAGACGGAACTCAGGTGCAAGGCCAGGGTCCGAGCTGCGTAGGCTGCTGTCTGCTCAGGATACCTACAAGAGTGGGCGTGTGTCGCAGGAGCAGCTTGTGTCTGCCCTCTCCTCCCTCTCCCTGTCCGAGAGGGTGGCCAGGAGCACGGCCTCTGCCCTGGTGTCAGGAGAGGGCAAGGCCGGCAAGGTGGCCATTGCCTCTGTGGTGGCTGCTACGAGTGACCTGTTTGTGGGTGTCGAGCAGCCAACGGAGAGAGAGAGAGCAGTGCTGGGTGGGGTCACGGAGAGACAGCGGGAGCGTGCCCGTCTGGAGACTGAGCGCGTGACCCAGCCATCCACGTCGTGGTATGCATGGGAGAAGCCTAGGACAGGGCGGGGAGGGGGGGGCGGGGGAGGCGGTGGAGGGGGAATGGGCTCCAGTAGCAAGGCCCTCAGGTCCCGTACCCAGTCCTCCCCACGACCCTCTCCCACTCCCTTTGATGGCAGGACCCATATTAGCCCGGGCAGGCGTAGGTATGTATGCGTTACATTGGAAGATTGGGGATAAGTCATTGTTCATCGTTGTGTTTCCTTCTCTGTCAATATACTCACCTCCAGGCCTCTTCAGAGTTGCACACAGTCCTCCATTGGGCGTGACAATGTGTCAAACGTGGTGCCCATCCGGCCCAGGTCCCCTGTGCGGGAGAGGTCCAACCCCTTTGCCGGGTCCAACAGCCCCAGGGGGGGAGACATCCTCCTGCCCAGCAGGGGGGTCATTAACATCTCACATGGGTCGTTTATCAAGTGAAGGCTGATGTGCGTTTGTTAGGGTGTATAAGTATGTTGTGAAGTTAGTGTATGTATTGTTGTTCTTGGTTGTGTGTATCGTTGATATCAGTATGTTTTGTATGACAGAGGCCATAAATGATTTCTGTCTGCTGGAAACTCAGAATATTGTAGCATGTCTATCCTATCTATATATGTCTCGTCAATTGTCCAAAGTATGGCCACTGACACCGTATTAGTGTACCAGGAAAGTCACAGAGTCTTACTCTGAGTTACTCAGACACTATAACCCTTTTATCAATAATCAAAAATCCAGACGACGCACAAGACATGAGATTGAGACATTGCTACTTTCTCTTACCTCACAGCCTCTCGTGGACGCAAAAATGCCACTTTTCACCTTTTGCACCACTGGAAACACCAGGACTGGGGGAAACATGGAGTCTGAGCCCCAGGTGACTGATAATGACGCTATTTGTCCTTATTGCCACCTGTCATTCTGTTTTGAGCCTCTCCTGCCTCTTCTTACTATAACAGGGGCACTCCAGCTGTAAATTTATATTCACCATTCTCTGTCTTACTGTCAGGATGCCCCTATGGTGATTGAGACAGATGAGCCTGTCTCCACAATGGCTCCTTCTCTCAGCCAGCAGAACCTCCAGATTGAGCTGCCCGAGGAGGGGGCCCACGATGACCTGGAGCCAGAGATCATCGAGATCGCCACAATCGACCAGGAGCTGGAGGCTATCAACGCAGAGCAGCAGGCCCTCCCCGTTGAGATGGGACCTCTGGTTGGTGCCACCATCGCTGAGTCTGAGGAGGAGGAGGCTGTGGAGACAGCCCCCCTCCCCGTGGTTGACTTCACAGCTGAGATGGCCCCAGCTACCAAGGAGCCCGTCACCGTGGTGCCAGCTGCCATCGAGGCCACCCCAGCCCCAGAGGAGAGCGACGATGTCGTGGTTGCTGAGGAGGAGGAGGTCGAGGTTGAGGTGGAGGCCGAGGGGGAGAAGAAGGAGGAGAAGGAGCCTGTGCGCCAGGTGATGCCCCCCCAGCCCGTGGCCACTGTGCCCATGGTGGCTGCTGTCACCATGTCCCCCTCTGAGGAGCTGGCCAGCGTCAGGGCCAGCCACAGCCAGGCCTGCGACACCATCGCAGAGCTGAGGCAGAGGGTCGAGATGCAGGCCAGGGTCATCAGCGCCACAGACGGCGGCATTGCCCACCAGCACTCCATGGCATCCCTCCGCAGGGGCACCATCGGCGCTAAGGTATGTGAAATATATATATATATATGGGACTGTTTGTAGCGTTTTGACTGTAATGCGTATGTGCCCGGCTTCCCCTCACGTCAGGTCATGAGCGTTGAGGAGCTGGAGTCCGAGGTGCTGCACAGGGACCAGAGGCTCAAGCAGAAGGACGACGAGATCGCTCTCCTCAAGGTGGGGTCTCACTCTGTCTACCACAAACATATATACTTGTATACATTATTGCTCGCTATGTGCACCTGACCCCCAGATCAAGATGGAGCAGCTGAACAGGGAGCACCACATGAACATGGCTGCCCTGATCTCCCAGGTGGAGGAGCAGCAGGTGGCATCAGCCCACCTCTCCCAGACCCTTGTGTCCATCGCGCCCTCCCTCGTCAGGTATACACACTAATTGGTCTTCCCACTATATTGTATCTGTGTTCTGATGCTCCTCTCACTCCCAGGGACGCCTCCCCCATCAGGACTGAGACCGAGGTGCACCCCACCGGCCCTTCCATGCTGGGTCAGTCCAGCATGGACGCCAGGGACTCCCCTGTTGGTGGCTCTGTGTCCCCCCAGCCCCAGCCCTCCATGATGAAGACGCCCTTTGTCGCAGTGGCCAAGGCACCCGAGATGACCATCGAGACGGAGCAGCTCGACTGCGCCGCCCCCCCTGCCGCTGCCCCCGTTGCCCACTCCCCTGTCATGATGTCCCCCGGACAGCAGGGCAAGCCATCCAGGCCCGGCAGGAAGGGCACCAGGGGACGCACATCCCTCAGGGAGCAGCACTAGAGAGTCGTTGGTCGGAGGGTCAAGTCCGACATTTGAACGTCACTTTTTGTGAATTGTTCATATCCGACATTCACTTGATGTGATGATGTATTGTGGTTGTAGTTGTAAGGTTTCTGTGTGGTAATTACCATCGTATATGAATAGATGTATTCTACTGTATGAGCATGGTTTGCATGTGGTGCCAGTGGTCGTAGATGACGGAACAACTATCATCTTGGACCAGAAGTGCAAGCCAGCCTCAATACATACTCCAAGCTTACAAAGGTCAAGTACAATCTATACGTGACGTACATAAACACAGGACATCTCACGTCAGGGGATATACCTCTATGGCATGTCGCCCTTCATATCAATGACACACAAACACAGAAACTAAAAGAAAAGTGAAACGAAATGAAATAATACACAACAGACACCAAAAGACTGACATGGCGAGGAGGTCTCCCGACAGCCTAGGATCCTGCCTCTTCCTCTGCATCTGCCTCTGCCTCCTTATGGTGTGCACAGAACACAATCACATCGGATGGCACACGATACTGAGTCTTCCACGCAGGTGGAACTGTACCTGACGGTAAGCAACGTATTCAAGACACACATAACATACATAACTGATAACACGACTTCCTCACCTCTCAGCTTCCCAAGCTGGTTGTCTGTTGCGGTTCCCTTCTGCCTCTTACTGACCTCGGTACAGAATGCCACTGTTGTCTCCATGGCCAGCTCTGTCGACAGCAGTGCCAGCCTCTGCGGGCTATCCCCCACAAGTGCCACCAGACAGCCCATCAGTATCTCATGGAGGACGGGGTCTGCGAAGAAGGGGAGGGGCGTGTTGGTGAGGACCTGCACGGTCTCTGCCACGTGCCATGTGGATAGGGCGCAGGACATGGTGTTGACAGAGGTCAGGGACAGTAGGACAGAGACGAGGGAGGGGCTGCAGGGGAGGGGGGCAGAGGCAGAGGCACAGCTGACCAGCGGGTACACACCCACAGAGAGGAGGGGGGATATCTGCACACGAGGGAGCAGGGTGCGATCAAACACCGCCTCCCCCTCCGGAGGGTCTGCCCTACCCAGTGTGACAGGCACCACACCCACAGCAGGGTGTGCCTTGGTGCTGGCCTTCCCCTTCGCCTTGCCCTTGCCCTTCCGATCAGGCCTGGGTACAGCCTCCCTGGCCTCCCCCCAGCACACACACACAGGCTGGACAGCAAGACTGGTGGGCGAGGTGTCAGGGTTGGCATACAAGAGACCAGGTGCGACAGAGGCCTCCGTGATGTGTTGTAGTTGGACCAGAGCAGTCTTACCGCCTGGATCCGCGTCCCCTAGGATACCCCCCAGCAGGACTGAGTGGTGTCTGGCCAGCACACCCACCAGGAGCCATGTCATGCCGACAAAGTGCTGCACATCGGCTCCCACCAGGGTCTGGGAGTCCTCGGGGGGGGGAGGGGTGGTGAGGGAGGAGAGGGACTGGGAGACAGAGAGGAAAGGGGCAGTCATGCTGGTGGCCAGGCGGCGTCTCTGCCTAGACAGAGCAGAGGCCGAGGGGGGAGACATCGCAGCAGTGGCGTGGGAGACAGCCCTGCCCTGGGTGCCTGCCTTGAGCCTTGGCTGGGAGGGCCGCAGGATGCACTCTGAGAGACCGTCCAATGCGGCATGGAAGGTGTCCTTGATGGCCACAGAGGGAAGGGGGGCTAGAAGGGCAGTCTCAATCAGAACCATACTAGCTGCAACGGCTGGTCCCAGGCCCTGACCCACTAGGGGTTCACTACTATTAGACTGGTCCTTGCCTGATGGCCTGGGAGATGCCTGTGTCCTGGGAGTAGACCTGGTTGCATCCCTAGGCTGGTGGGCAGAGAGGGGGTTACTCACACACCCACACAGGTACCGGCGCAGGGCAACGACACTGCTCACAAACACACCCAACATCCCACCAGCAGATGCCGTGCTAGACTCGCCCCCTCTCCCCTTGTCGTGTGTCCTCAGAGTGTTCAGCGCAGTGGCCAACACATACAGGGGCAGAGAGGCGTCTGGCCCCGTGTTCCTAGCCCTAGACACTGCCAGACAGTATCCTATGGACGCTGCCGCAGTATACTGGGCTGCAGCCACCAGGATGGGACCCCCCTTGCGCTCTGTTGGTGGCTGCAGGGTCAGGTACGTGTCGAGATGGCTCTGCCCTTGCCTAGTGGACTGCAGTATGCCAAGCAGGATGGTACACACATCACTGGCAAGGGCCTTGCTGAGTCTGTAGGTAGACCCTTGGTCTGTACAGTGGTGGGAGAGGACCCCTAGTGTCTGGCAGAGCAAGGGGACCCAGGACAGAGAGTCCTTGGGCAGGGGATTAGCCTTGGTACCCCTGAAGGGAGAGAGGACGGCGGCCAGGGCGGATAGGTCTGAGGGCACCCTCCCCTTCACCATATCTCTCTTCATCTCACCCTTGGACGCTAGGGGTGCCAGCCAGGCCCCCACCGACGTTGCCCTCTCCCCCCTCAGAGGCACCCCCATCCCTAGCCAGTGGGCCAAGGACTCTGCCACACCCTCGGGGGCTGACTTCCAGGGCACGGGGGCACAGGAGGGCAGGCACGCACACAGGGTCTTGTACTCAAACTCATATGCCCTCCACACAGAAGCATCCTGGACAGTGTCCTGTGGGGAGGCCAAGCCTGACTCCCCCTTAGCCTGTGCAGCGCCTCTCTTCCTGTCAGGGGTGGGCCGCTGTGCTAGCCGGGCCTTGGTTCTCCTGGTCTGTATATCAGCAGCCCTTCGTCTGTCTGACTGCTCCAGCTTGGTCTCAAGCGCCCTCTCCCGCTCGGACTGTCTGCTCTCTCTGCGGGACTGGGGTGAGAAGTATAGAGTAAACAGTAAATAGGGGGGTTACACTAAATGCAACAGTACATACCTGAGCTGCCTGTGTCCTCTTGTCAACGATGGCACTCCGATCCCTGGTGTCCTGTAGGGTCCTCTCCATATTGACACTCCTCACTCTCTCCCTACGCTCAATCTCAGACGTGATACGTTCCTGCTTCTCCCTTTCCTTCTCTTCCCTACGGAACTGAGCCTTCTCAACCTAAGAGTGAGAGAGGAGAGCAGTGATTCTACTGCTATATGACGAAGATACTGCATGAGTGCGATCCAAACACTCCACCATACCTGAGATGACACTGTCCTAGCCGTGCTGGATGTCCGCCTCTCCCTGGACCTTGCCCTCTTACCGGCCCCCTCCTCCTTGTGCTCCAGCCTCTGCTGCAGAGACATGGCAGTCCGCTTGTCCCGCTCCCTGTTCTGGCTGGCAACCTCCCCGGCATGTCTCACTAGAGAGTGGGCTCTTGCAACCTGGGTCAGTACGTATATATATATGTATTGAGAGAGAGAGAGAGAGAGAGAGAGAGAGAGAGAGACTATACCTGACAGTGACACTACACAACACACTATAGAGTACCTTGTTTGCGACAGCCACGCCACGCCTGGCTTCCGCTCCCATCATACGGCGTTCAAGAGCCTCCCGCTGCAGCTGTGTGGCCTCAGTCTGCCGGGCATTGGACAGGGTAGGGGGAGGGTTGACAACGCTGGTGGAAGACCCAAAGCTTGCATCTAGAGCTTGGCCTGTATCTGTGGTGGACACGTCCCATGCGACAGGTGCTGGGGAGGGGGAGAGGTTGGCTATGGGATCACGTGGGCGCAAGGGAGAGTGTAACCCAAGTCCCAAGTCCCCACCGATGCTCAGCCCATCTGAGGCCACACCAGGGGGGGGCACCTGCCAAGCCTGACCCCCCTGCACATACTCCCCATAGGCATGTCCCTGGTTATCCTCAGGATCTGAGTCCTCATACCCCTCACTGCCCTCGTCCGAGGCAGACTCCCGACCCCGGCTCCAGCTGCTGGATATACGGGTACTGTGCAGAGACCCAGATAGCTCGGGACCAGGGGTGGACTCAGCGCCAACCACCTCCATATTCTCCAGGCCGAGACCGGGGGGTGGAGTGTATCGGGGAGATAGAGTGCATATACTATTCTGGAACCTAACCATGGCCTCCTGGACATCCAACGTCTCCTTCAACACGTCTGCTGCAACACCGTCCACTACCGCTGCCCCAAGAGTGTCTCTCAGCTCATTAAGTGCGGTCACCGCAATCTTGGCAGAAAACCTAGCATGAATCACGGCAGGATGGGTGGCGATTGGGCAAGGTTGAGGTCGGTGTGGGGACATGGTATCGAGGGCTGTAGTATTCCGAGGGGGTGACAGGTCATACGCCAACGGTGAAAATGTGCCCCCCCCCAACGGAGACAAGGAGGGGAAGTACATTGTTATTTAAACAACTCAGAGATAGACTCTGTGCGAGTCTAAAAGGAAGTCCCCTTGGGGTTACCACCTCAACCATGCTAAATTCGATATCAGTATTTGAAATCAGTCTTACGACGCACTTTAAATCTCGTTTTTCGGGGTTCTTCTTCTTCCACCGGATCGAACAACATCCTCCTTGTCGGCAGATCCTGATCATGGACTTCACTGCATTGCTTGGAGCTCTTCAGAGCACAGACACTGCTCAGATCAGGGCCGCTGAGGAGCAGTACGAGGCATTTATCAAGGCTCAGCCCCTTGAGTTCCTCCAGCGTGCGTTTTTTTCCTCTTACATCTCGTTTTCTATGTCACTTTCCTGTATTTCCTCACCCTAGTTGCCTGCCAGACCCTTTCTGACCCTACCAATGGTCGCTTCATGGCTGTTCTCCTTCGCAAGGAGCTTGTGTCCGGTGCCGATACAGCTTACGCTCGCTGCCCTGCCGCCCACACCTCTGTCCAGACATGCCTGCTGCAGGCTCTCTCCACCGTCACCGAGAGGGCCCACCTGATGCAGATTGGTGTTGCTGTTGCCAACCTCATGTCCACTCTCTGCTCCCCCATGGAGAAGGTACGTGTGATGTATCCATACGTGTGTATGCAGTCTGGTTTATCTGATGTCAGGAGCCCGATATGCGTTACTGGCCCGCTGCCACCCAGTGGATCGAGAGCAACTACCAGAGTGCCAACGAGGTTCACCGTATGGTGTGCTACAACATCATCCAGGAGCTCTCTGGAATCCTCGCTGGAGCCATGGCCAAGTGGCCCGCTTGCAAGGTTAGTAGGGTTGCCTCTAGGAAATAGTATGGGTTGTCCATTTGTAACGGTCTTGTCTTTTGCTTAGACTCTGTGCTGTGGGTTTCCCTGGTTCTCTCCAGGTAGATCTGGGAGATGCCCTTCACTGACCCCAGGACATCGTGGTCGCTGGACTCAATGACTCCTGTGCCCAGGTCGTCGAGTACTCCGTCACCGCTGCATGCACCCTGGTACGTGGCATTGATTCTTGAGTTACTCTCGCTCTTGATCCCAAGTACCATAGACATATATATCTCCTCCAATCCCAGGTCCTTCTTGTGACCGACGTGGCCCCTGTTCTGTTCCCCCCTATCTGCCTGGCCCTGACCACATCCCTGACCAAGCAGGTGGGTGGATGTGCTTATCCTTATGGAGGGTCCCTTCGGTATCTTCCACTCCGAATCTTTTGTCATTTTCCTCGATCAATTCTTCTTCCACTCACTCAGGCCTGGGACCTGTCTGCCCACATCATGCAGGAGCTCGCTGTCATCGGAGAGGCCAACGGCTCTCTTCTCCGTGCCTCCGTGCCCCAGTTCCTGACCATCCTCTCCCAGCTTGTTACCAACTGTACGTGTTGCATGCTATTCACTCTGATGATATGCCGTCTCTGTCCATCCAACATTTTCCCAGTATGACTGTCTGATATATCTGTGTATACCTGGACACGGCCTGTTCTAGTAGTTCCTCCTCACCTCACCCCAGCCACCATCATCGACTCCGTCAGGCACGTTGCCGTGGAGCTCGTGTGTGTGCTGTGCGAGGGATCCCCCAGGTAGGGACTCCTCTAGGTCGTTGTATAGGACTTCACATGACTCCCCCCTCACCCCTAGGAAGTGCCGCCAGTCTGTCAACGACGTCGGCACCATCATCGCCAACGGACTGGTCCCCATGATGGCCGACCTCGACGACGACGAGCAGGTGGGTAGATCTTTACACTTCGTTTCTTCTCTAGTCTCTCTTCCCCCTCTGACCACTAGGCCTGGGACAGCACTGTCCCCGAGGCCTGGGAGGAGTCCGACGACCTCCAGGTTGCCGAGACCGCCCTCGACCGTATCGCCATTGCCCTCGGAGGCTCCGCCCTCCTCCCCGTCATCGAGAGCATCGTGGGCGAGACCCGCCAGCACTCCTCCTGGAAGATCAGGCACACCTCCGCCACCATGCTTGCCATTGTGGCCGAGGGATTCAACACCGCTGCCTCGATGCCCCAGGTCAGAGGCATGGTCGCCGTGCCCCTCTCCCTCAAGAACGACCCCCACCCTAGGGTGAGGTGGGCCGTGTGCAACGCCCTGGGCCAGATGTCCACCGACTTCCAGCCCAGGCTCCAGGCCAAGCTCCACCAGGAGGTCGTCACATGCCTCATCGACCTCACCAAGGTATGTACACACACACACACACAACATGTAAAACCCATGTCCTAGATACCCCCCCTCACCCTTTAGGACACCCAGTCCGTGCGCGTCAGGTCCCACGCCGGTGCCGCCCTCATCAACTTTGTTGAGTACATCGAGCCCGAGACCCTCAAGCCCTACGTCGAGGCCATCCTGCAGGTGCTGGTCACCCTCATGTCCTCCGACTCCAGGCTGGCCCAGGAGAACGCCCTCACCTGCCTCGCCGCTGTCGCCGACACCATCGGACGCCAGTTCGGCCAGTACTACCAGTCCTTTGCCCCCACCCTCATCGGCCAGCTCCACGCTGCCCTCGCCAACAACACCAGCGGCTCCTCCGTGCACACCCCCTTCGCCGCCAGGCTCATCGAGGCCATCACCCTCATCGGCCTGTCTGTGGGAGGCGAGACCTTCTCCCAGCAGTTCCCCGAGGTCATTGGCATGATCCTGACCGCCTGGGACCAGCACCACGAGAACCCCGACGACCTGCTCACCAAGCACATCCTCTTTGGCCTGGGACGCCTGGTCAAGGTGGACAAGATGCAGTTTGCCCAGTACTTCCCCAGGGTGATGCCCATCCTCATGCAGATCACCAACCAGGAGTTCATCCAGATCATCGACGGTACGCGCTAGTTGTATTGACGTGCTGATTCTGATCATCCCCCTCTTTCCCCCCTCCATCCTTACCCCAGGCAACGACGACGAGGCTGACGGCGAGAACGTCATCTCCCTCGGTGACCTTGCCATCCAGATCAACACCCCTGCCATCGAGGAGGCTGAGATTGGTCTGTCCATCATGGGCACCGTGCTGTCCTCCTCCCCCGACGCCATGATGCCCTTCCTCGAGCAGGCCTTCAAGACATGGGTCACCCAGTCCCAGGCCAAGATGGAGGCATACGTCAGGATGAACGCCACCACCTGCATTGCATCTGCCCCCAAGGCCATCATGAAGTCCTCCATGCCCGACCAGCAGAAGGCATCCATCATCGAGGGCTACATCAACGAGTCCCTCAAGGCCATCGTGGCCGTGCTCAACGAGGAGGACTCCGTCGAGGTCATGCCCGTGCTCTGCATGGCCGTGGTAGGCTTTGTCAAGTCCATGCAGTCCATGCAGGACAAGGTGCCAGTGCCCGCCGCCCGCATCATGGGAGAGCTCTCCGACGCCCTCATCACCATGTCCAACACAGCCACCGCTGAGATGGAGAGCGAGTTCGAGGGTGCGTGTCTGTGTGTGACATACTGTATATACCTGATATCAACTACCCCCCCACCCCCTCACCCCAGACATGGAGACCGACATGCCCGAGTCCGTTGAGGACCAGGCAACCCTGGCCGACAAGCACGAGCAGTTCTTCCTCTGCCTCGACGAGATCGGTGACGTGCTCGGCTCCTTCTTCACTGTCTACGGCGACCAGTACCTCCCCATCTTCCAGTCTGTCGTCAAGTCCACTGTCGACAGGTGGGCCATGATGCAGGGCCCTCTTGGCTCCAGGTTCCGCGTGGCCGCCCTCTCCGTGCTCATTGAGCTCATCACCCACACCTCCGCCGAGGCCGCCACCCCCGCTGTGCAGACCTACCTCCCCCTCATCACCCAGTGCCTGGCCACCAACTCCCTCCCCCTCGCCCAGACCGCCGTGTTCTGCGCCGGTGTCATTGCTGAGAGGTTCCCTGAGGCCATCAAGCCCCACGCCCCCGCCCTTGCTTCTTACTGCAAGGCCCGCGTGGAGTCCCCTGACGCCCGTGACACCGAGGACTCCACCCTCGTGACCGAGAACTGCATCTCTGCCACAGGCCGTCTCCTCATGGCCTGCCCCGACCTGATCGCCCCCACCTTCGGAGGCGTCCAGAACGCCTGGCAGTTCTACCTCACCGCCGCCGGGTCCATCACCCACGACGAGGAGGAGTTCAAGTCCACCGTGGACATGCTGCTGGCCCTGGTGCAGAACAAGAACTTCTGCTCCTCCCCCGCCATCCTCACCTCTGTGCTGACCCCCCTGGTGACCCTGGTCTTCCAGTCCGCCAACTACCACAAGATGGCCTCCGAGGAGGTCCTTGCTGAGGTCGGCAAGTCCTTCCAGGGCCTCATGGCCAACCCCGGCTTCATGCCCGTGCTCCAGTCTGTGCTGGCCTCCGCTGAGGAGTGGACCCGCAACAACTTCACACAGACCTTCCAGAACCAGTAAGAGGCTACCTGGCTCTGAAAGGGAGAGGGTATGCATCGCTGGTCTGGCTAGGCCTCTGTGGCCATGCAGTCTCTGTCTGATGCCTCTCTGCCTATGTCTCCGAGGAAGATGCAAGGTGGCCCAGCCCCATCGATATCTGAGGGGGCGCCGTATACTAACCCAGTGTAAGTGTTCAAGTGATGTGTAGTGCAGGTGATCATTCTTTGGATCGCTTGTTTTCTTTTGCCAATGTTGTTAGGCATCGACTGATTAGCGTTTGGATAACTGTTGGTTTGGTCGAACCAATATATTGTTATGTACTTGTTGTGTAGCTAGTGAGTCAGTCAGTATTGTTGTTGTTGGATATGAGAACTTCATATCTCAAACAGTCATTGACCTATAATATTACAATCTATGGTTGTAAATTCGGCTAGTATGTACACTTGCCATTAGATGATCCAAAGAGACCTGAGAATGGCAAAATGTGAGTGTACATACCAAGCCTTGCTAATACAAGTACTATGTATCGACATCTAAATGGTAAACTGAGTAATTGTAAAAGTAAACTACTATGTCCATACTCTGGACGATCTGAGAAACTGGGAAACTGAAAAATGACTACTGTGCCTAGTAAAACACTAGGGCTGGGAGTTCCAGGGTGGAAGCTGGAGCTAAAATGACATGTCGGACCTGTTGCGCCCATCCCAGTAAGGGGAGGGAGGCTTGGAGTCCGTGTTGGGGCTGTGGGGGCTGGTTGGGGGTAGAAGCAGGGCTGGTCTGGCGCTGCTCTGGGGGGAGTAGGGGCCAGAGGCTAGGTCTTGGGTGACCAGAGTCTCCAGGTGGGACCGAGAGGACTTGGTCTTGAGGGTGGGGGTAGCCGAGGGTCTCTTGTATATGACGGGCTGTGCTGATGTGTTGACGCTGTCCCTGCCCTTGCCCCGCCCTGTGGCACCTCCCACACTAGGGGTGGCAGACCCCCTCCTCACACCCCACAGCGCGTGGGGATTACGGGCCCTGGTGTGACCCCTCAAGTGCTGCACAGAGTCGGGTATACCCTGTGCTGTAGGCTGGGTGCTGGGCAGTGCTGTCTTGGCGCCCAGTCTGCTGTGTGTGTAGTGCCTGGTGGGCTCAAGGTGGAGCGGGAGGGGTCCGTATGCCTCGTAGGGTGGCTGATCGAAGGGGGCAGACTGCACTGTCTCTGGGAGGGAGCATGGGGCAGGGGGGAAGGAAGGGGCAGTGAGAGAAGGCAGCACGGGGAAGGGCAGGAGAGACCTGTCGGGGGGGAGAGGCCTGACGGGGTACAGGCCTCCGTGGCTCCCCACACCGTTATAGGCAATGTCTCCCGTCTGCCCATACCCCTGAGACAGCACACCCCCTGCTACCCCAGGGTCGGCAGAGGGGACTATACAGGGAGAGGGGCTGCCGCCAGTGGGCTGCAGGTAGAGATGGTCGGCGTGGTAGGGTAGGGAGGGGGGCTCTGTCCTGCGGTAGAAGGCCTCCGAGGGGGTCTGGGAGGAGGGCGCAGGGTGTCTGAGCTGAAGACAGGAGGCATCACTGGGTCTGTGGCCTGGGTACTGGGCCCTGTACAGACCGTTCATGGGGTCACTGTGCTGGTGTGTGTCGGGAGAGAGGGGCATGAGGTGGGTGAGGGGCTCCGACTGCATCAGCACATCATCATCCTGTCCCATAAAGTCCTGTGTCTGCAGGGGGTCAGTGGGGATTGTGATAGAGGGAGGGACACGGGCAGGGGCAGAGGGGGCAGGGGCAGAGGGGACAGGAGGGGGAGGAGGTAGGGGGATGGTCATGTCGAGGTCGCCATGCCCAAGGCCCACATCCACATACGAGTCAGACATGTGCATACCCATGTCTCTCTCTCCCGGTATGACAATGGGTACCAGTCCCGTTGTGACCTCTAAGGGATGGGACTGCTCCAAAGGCTGGAAGTACGTGTCTTGCCCCTCCCTACCCATGGGAGCGTCTGTACCCGTGGCATGTAGCTGGGACCATCTATCCATAGGGTGTATACCCTGTACATGGCTGGGGACTGGCTCTCTCTCACGCTCCCTCTCTCTCTTCACCACAGGCTTGACCTCCCTCTCCCTCTCCCTCTCCCATTCCTCTGGAGTCTCTCTCTCCCTCTCCCTCTCTCTCCCTCTCTCGAGGTCGATGTGGAGAGAGGTGTCTGGGTTGAGGTGGAGGGGGGCTGGGACGTTGGTTCTGCCGGTGCCCTGGGGGTCTGCCTTGCCACATGATACATCAAGCAGCCTGGGGTGAGTGGGGTAGTAATAGAGACACAAACATGATAAGGACCCTACCTCCCGATCATCTGTATCCTCTCCTCGCCTGGCAGTGTGTGCTCAATGGTATCCAGCAGGTATCTGCACTCGTGCACCCTAGCCATGGTCTCCTGCACGATGGCCACGTCCTTGATGCTGGGCCTTGACTCCTTGGCTGCATGGAGCAGGCCCTCCCACACACCTGTGCGGGTGGGGCCGTCTGGGGTGTCGAGGCCGAGGTAGATGTAGTACTCGGCCTGCTCAGCACTCTTGTCTGCAATGGACTCATCGGCAAGCACATCACTGGACATGAGAGGGGGGACAGAAGGGAGTACACAAAGAGGGGTGGGGGGGTACTATGTATATGTCTGGTACCTCTTGATGGCAGCGTCCCCTGGGGACAAGTCCTCCAGATCCCGACCCCCCAGATAGACACTCATCCTGGGGGTGAGGGGGGGTGAGGCGAGAGACGATGTGAGAGAACGGGAAACAGAGAGAGAGAGTACGTACAGGGCCCAGCTGCATATGAGGTTGTGTCTGGTGGCATTCTTGGGGGACAGCGGGTCTCTGTTCCTCTGGGAAGAGGTCTGAGGTGGGTAAGAGACGGAACACACAATAGTGAGGAAGGGGGGGGGGGGGGGGGGGGGGGGGCCCCCCTTGGGGGGGGGGGGGGCCT
>BDIP01000087.1:21883-32274 GCA_003568945.1 Kipferlia bialata
GAAGGAGGGGGGGGGGGGGGGGGGGGGGGGGGGGGGGGGGGGGGGGAATACATGCGCATCCATTCCACAATACTAGTATGTTGTGTGTATATGTTACAATCCTTGCTTACCCCTGCTCTCTTACCTTAGGAGAGCATTCTCTATCGGGAACACCAGTACAAGAAGACAGGTAAGTGATAATATACACTTACACACATATACTATTGTATATTAACCCAAAGTAACTTATGTCCCCTCTCTCCCTTACCTGGGCGCTTCCCTACCCCATATGTCTCAGAGAATACCCCAGTGAATGTATATGTACTCTCTCTGTGTGATATTACTGTAATGTCTCACCTATAAGCACTACCCTCCCTTCTCCATCATGCTCACTCCATTCAATATAATTTTACTATACACCATATAGACATGTATAATATCCCCTCAGCTATGCTATACTGATGTCTATTCTCATCCTAGGCACTGCCCTCCCCCCCTTGTCCCAGAGGATACCCACCCCGGGTGGAGTCCTATACACGTCTGGGGGGAAGGGAGAGACAGAAGGTAAGGGTTGTTTGGTGTGTCTTTAGTTCCAAGTGGGTATTAGTGTTGGTGAGATGTATGTATAGGCGCACTCGTCTGGGGGGAAGGGAGAGAGACAGAAGGTATGACTCTTCACTAATCATACTGAGTGCTCTTCCCTCCCTCTCGTTGTCCCTCTCTCTCTCTCTCTCTCTCTCTCTCTCTCTCTCTCTCTCTCTTTCATTCTCCCTCTCCACACCCTTATTCCAGGCGAGATGGCCTGTGCTGTGCTCTCTCTGGATGAGACCAAGCTGTTCATAGCATCACTGTACCACTCGGGGTATGTTTAGTACACAAGCGCATACATCCATTCTCTTACACTGTCCCTCCTACTTTCCTCACCTCTTGGTATGGTAATCCCCCCCCTCTCTCTCTCTATTCATATATATACATATATATTCGTAATTATATACATATATATATATATATATATATATATGTATATATACACATGTATTCATATTACTATGTATATATATAATGCCCTCTGGGTATGCTGCTGACCCCCAGCATCGTCTCCCCCGTTGCCCTCACCCTCCCCTGTGTCCTGCAGTGCTGCACCCCTTATACAAGGTATACAATCTCCCATCTACGCATAGTATATATATTCTGAGTTCATGGTGCCTGCAGTGCTGCACCCCTTATAGAAGGTAAGCTTAATTAATAAGTATGTATATACCTAGCCTACTCTATGACCAGATATCTCTCGCTCAACGTATATTGATGTATACATACTATTTAATCTAACCATCTAGGATGCCGGACTCCTCTCTTGATGCAGCACCCAGACGGTCTCTCACAGGTACGTCCTTTGCAATATACTATAATACATTGTGTATATATGCGTTTGTTCATTAGACATAGTCGTGATGCTGCCCCTCCGCGGTCTCTCACAGGTATTGAATATTGCTATTACATGTATGTATCTGGACAATATGTTCAAATGTGTAGTGGATTTACATGTTTTGACATTTATACTATCTTATGTGTAGCCGAGCCCCGTCTCCTGCACCAGTGGGTGTTATATATTGTATGTACATACTATATATACATTCTATTATATGTATACTATATATTCCATTATTTGTATTGTTCTCTTATATATAGGCGAGCACCGTCTTCTGCACCAGTGGGTGTTATATATATACTAAATTCAATTCTTCGACCTGTATTATATTATAGAGTATTATTACGTATGTATTGCTCTCTAATCACTAATAACTAATAACTAGGCGAGCACCGTCTTCTGCACCAGTGGGGCTTTGAGTCTCTGCCTGGGCACGGGATGGTGCTGGTATCATGCATGGGGTGAGTATGTATATTGATTACTCCTCTATATGGATACTGTCCCTGAACACACTATGTATGTCTCTATCCCTCTCTCTCTTTGTCTCTCTCTCTCTAGACCCTGAGTATCACTCATCTATAGGGATACTGCCTCTGAACACATTGTACTGTCTAGACGCAAGACACCCCAACCCTTCTCGGCATTCAGGTATACCCTGTATTTAACACTATCCACTGTGTACATGATTGTGTCTATAATCTGAATGGGTACCTACATTCGGCATATAGATATTTTTCTATGTCTGATTGTACTTGTCCTCTCCTCCCGCACTTCCACAGCGCCCTGTCCGTCTTTCTCGCCCCCATTGAGCTCCTAATCCTCTCGTTTATCTCTCTCTCTCTCTCTCTCCTCCTCTCTCAACTCCTAACCCCTAGGGCCTTCGAGCTCCCATACCTTTCTGGCAGATTCTCTCTCTTCCTTAGATATCTCTGTACCTTTATACTTAGTTCCTTGGATATCTTTGTGCCTTTTGGCTCACCTTCAGAGCTTTTGAGCTCCCCTACCTGTCTGGCAGGCTGACTGACCGTATATCCGACACGTCTGAGAGAGTGACGGAGAGGGAAGGGGTGAGGGCCATACCTGCTCCAGTGGCCGTGGTGTCCAAGGCTAAGGTATGCATATTTATGAAAATGTGTATTTGTTTGTATTTACTGATTAGGATATATTTGCAAATGTTGTATATATGTACCTGCCCCAGTAGCCTTGGTATCTAGGGCTAAGGTATTAATATACATACTTCTGTAAGCATATATGTGTATGTGTATTTTATAGAGTATTTTGTGGAATATGCATATATATTTTATATGTATGCCCCTGTTGCAGTGGTGTCAAAGGTAAAAGTTTATGCAAGGGTATGTATACATATATATGTGTGTGTATGCATTGGTGCATTTAGTAGAGTATATATATATATTAGTATCTGCGACTGTGGCTGTATAAAAGGCTACTGGTATACTCTCTCTCTATACCACCTTATCCTCTAGGCCCTTGCCAATAGACTCAAGATGCACTTCCACCGGCATGGAGTGGATATCACAGGGCTCAGTCTAGTGGTCGCTAGGTATATAGTTTGGTAGTATGTGTATGTGTGTGGTATCCGTGTCAATGCTATCTCTACCCACTCACCCCAGACCCTTCCCTGTCCCCTTTGTCGGTCCCCCACAGGCACCCAGTCAGAGTGATGCACTGATGTTATTGGTGCCAGGTACACATTCTATTATTATATACATTTATATATATAGTGAATATATAGTATATATTAAAGAATATACATATATTACTCTATATGTATATATGTGTATATGTGTCTATATGTATATACCCAGCCAGAGTGATGCACTGATGCTACTGGTACCAGCTACATGATGATACACACACATATAGTAATATATGTATAGGATATTGCTCTCTATCTGTCTCTCTGACTCTACCTATGTACCCTCCAAGTCTCTACTGGCATGTCTCTCGTTGTCAAGCCATGGCTTCTCTATCTCTCTCTTTCTATACATACACCTGTATCCAGTCTCCGCTGACATGTCTCTCTCTCTCTCTCTTTATACCATTGTATGTAATAGATTACAGCATCTAACCTCAGTTTCTGCTGACATGTCTCTCTCCGTCAAGCTCCGTGGCTTCTCTCTCTCTCTCTCTCTCTCTTTCCATACATACACCTGTATTTGTATACGTAACTCACCCCCAGTATCTGCTGACATGTCTCTCTCCGTCAAGCCCCGTGTGTTCACCTCCCCCATTGCCTCCAAGTGCCACGATGCACTGAAGAGACAGCGGAAGGGCGAGGGAGAGACAGAGAGACCCCCTAGCATGGCAGATGTCAGACAGAGGCAGAGGCAGAGAGAGAGTATGCGCTCATCACGGCCCTCCACACCGTCTAGAGTAGTATCTGGGTCCTCTAGAGAGGCAAGAGAGTCCAGAGATGGGAGAGAGAGAGATAAGAGTGGGAGAGAGACTAACAGGTCGCTGCGGAGACCCCCGGCCTCTGGGGTTAACCCAATGAGGGGTTCTGGTACTAGGAGTGTAGTCAGAGGTGCCAAGGCTAACAAGGCGGGCAAGAGAGGCACACCTGCCTCTCGCCCTGTCTCTAGACCTGCTGAGGAACCTCTTCTGATGGACGACCTCTCTAGGGTGCGTATTCTCTCTCTCTCTATGGCTCTGCTTCTCTCCCTCCCTCTGTTAAGTATGTTTCACCCCCAGGCCCCAAAGAGTCGTGCCCAGCCTGCGAAGAAGGACACCAGACGACTGGTGAGTTAAATCTATCTCATTATTATTTTTGTCAGAGTAATGGCAATGGTATATGAACACAACCCTCGCATGTTTCGCTCTCTCTAATTATATATCTTTATTTACCTAACCTCAGGTCAGGGCTAGTCCTGGTGCCCGCTCCACTGGGGAGAGAGAGAGACTGGTTGCCTCACCTGACGGAGAGAGAGAGAGGCGTCTGCTGGCTGAGATTGGAATGTTGGACTCTAGACTCGAGATGTCTCAGGTATATTGATAGACTCCCCCTCACCTCTGTGTATATTTATACCACTATATGTCTCACCTCAGATGTCGCGTTCTCAGTCGAGACCCCCTCTAGATGAGATGTCATACATGGCAACCAGAGACGTGGGAAGAGAGGCAGAGAGAGAGAGAGATGAGTCCTATATGACACCGGTAGAGATCGGTGGTGTGGAGGCGGAGGGAGAGAGAGAGAGAGAGACTCTGCCTGATCCCGCATGGAGTGCAGATACCCATGCATATCAGACACAGATGGTGGAAGAGGCAGAGCTAGGGTTAGAGAGAGAGAGGGAAACTCAGAGGGTGGATGAGAGAGACCTTGGGTTGGAGGCATATCCACTGGAGTCCATTGGGGGTGAGAGTGTAGACCGTAGAGATGCTGAGGCAGAGGCAGAGAGAGACCTACAGCTTGACCTACCTCTAGAGGGAGAGGGAGAGGGAGAGGGAGAGGGAGAGGATGTACCCCTGGACAGACAGAGCACACAGTACAGACTAGACGTGGCTAGGGTATGTATCTGCCATACTATCCTATACAATAGTACAATAGTGTATGTGTGAGTATTATCTGTACAGACTAGACGTGACTAGGGTATGTACAGCGCTACACAATCTCCAGACTCGCTCTCTTCTACCTGAGTTATAATTATTGTCATCGAAGAATATGTTTCCCACTTTGCTCTTACACACTCTTGGTATCTATATTCCGTTCTCTCTATCTCCCTCTGCACCCCTAATCTCCAGATGAGACTTAGGCAGAGAATGGAGGAGAGAGACGCAGCCAGGGTACGAAGAGATGTATATTTCTGTAGATGTGAATAGGAATATATATATATGCAGAGAGAGACTGACATAGAATGGAGGAGAGACGCAGCCAGGGCACATAGATATATAGTAATGCCATATATGCGTATATATATATATATATATATGTATCGAGAGAGAGAGACAGGCAGAGGATGGAGTCGAGCGACGCTGCCAGGGTGAGTATTAGTGTTATCAGAATACTTCTACGTTGAGTATGTATCAATCTATGTCTCACTCCAGAGTAAGAAGGATCTAGACGAGAGGGCAAGAGAGAGAGAGAGAGTGGAGGAGTTCATGGACAGGGAGAGAAAGGTAATGACAGTGTTTCCTTCTATACGAGTATTAGTTGTGAACTCACAATATGTCTGTACATGTACATGTCATTGTACCCAAGTTATCCTTCTTATCCCCCAGCTCATGGAGGAAGAGGCAGAGAGAGAGAGACAGCGTGCAGTCTCAGCTTCCAAGGTACCCATATATTCCCTATCCCTTCTTCTCATTCATTCACTATATGTACTATATCATGTGGATACCTCGCAAAAGTATAAATTTCTCACCCTAGAATCACAGACGGGAGGTGTATGACTCAAGGATCAGAGCCCTGTCACACACACAGGTAGAGGGAAATATGTATATTGCATACATTCCAGTCCCTGTTATACCTGAAGTGGTGACACTTCATTGTATCTTCGTCCCCACCTCCCCTTTCATCTCTCTCCCTCTCTCTCTCTAACCCTAGTCCCTTGCCACCTCCCCCTCCCTATCTCTCTCTCTCTCTCTCTCTCTCTCCCCCTCTAACCCCAGTCCCTTGCCACCTCCCCCTCCCTGTCTCCCCAGAAGGCAATGAGGGCACTGTCCAGATCCAGATCTCGGTACGGATATCTACATAGGAGTAATGGAATATGATATGAATACTATTTCCTGTGTAGAATCAGTTCCTGTACTATTATGTATTATGTATTTCATTAGCAATATATCCTCATTCCCAGTAGACGCACGAAGACCCCTGTCCGTAGACTGACCCCCCACTCTCCATTTGAACCAAGGCCTAGGTATACCACTCTCCTCAATATGTATCACCAGATCGTTTGAACTCAGACATCGGTGGACTGTATATACTCATGAACATTTGAACCCAGGCCTAGGTGTGTAGTCTCTCTCTCTACTATAACTACCCCTTCTCTGTATAGTACACCGTGTATACGGTATTCTCTTATGCCTCACCTGCAGGGTCTCTAGGCCCAAGCCCCCTAAGATTAGATTTTCTCTCAAACTCTGGTAGACTGTGTATTCATGTATATTCATTCTAATAGCAGGGTGTCTAGGCCCAAGCCCCCCAAGCAGGTCCCCCTCACAGTGGCACACTCAGTGGATACAGGTATATGTCTCTCTCTCTGTCTCTCTCTTTCTCTCTCTCTCTCACAGGTAAGTGTGAATACTAGTGTATACATACATATATATGTATGTATCTAAATCACTGACTCAGGCCCCATGCCCGAGGAGGTTGAGGCAGAGGGGGAGAGAGAGAGACAGCAGGAGAGAGAGGTAGAGGAGGCTCAGGATGTCCCTTCTGGAAGCAGGTCCAACTCTGTCCGGGACATCAGGTGTGTATGTTGTTCCATACGAATGTATATACTTCGTTCCTTACACTACAAGACATCTTCCTGTCTCACCCCCACTCGTGCTATGCTTCCGTCTAGGATATTCAATATTTTTTTGGAATAGATACATTAATACTATTTGTTTTACAATCGACCAACTCTAACTGTAGTCGTGCCATGCGTTCCTCTCGGATGGAGGAGAGACAGAGGAGTAGAGTCACGCAGACAGCTAAGGGTACCAAGCGTACCTCCAGGCCCACCTCTGCCTCTCAGACGTCCAGAGCGTCTAGAGCGTCTAAGACGTTGGGTACCTCTATGGGTGTTAGGGGACTCATGCGCACACTTGGTAGTCCACTGATAAGGGAGAATGACACGTCTACATTCAAGGTGAGGACAATGTCCTCTCTCGCAGACTAGTATGTCTTACACTATTTACCTCAGTGACTCTTACTCTTCCAGTTCAGGTTGTATGTATACATAGGTGGAAATATTGGTGTGTGTATTGTATGCATCCCTGACTCCCAGCAGAAGCGACAGACAATACCACTCTCTCTCTCAAGATGAGCATTTTTCATATATATATACATATGATGGTCTAATACATTTATATATTTTGGTTTAATTCATCCCTCACTCCCAGCAGAAGCGCCCCCGTCAGAAGCAGGATGGAGAGGCAGAGGCAGAGGGAGAGAGAGAGACCATCACAGACAGTGTGTCTCTCCTCCCCCCTACCCCAGTGCTCTTTGCTGCTCGTGCCTCACCCGTTCCTCGCACTGACAAGTCTCTCTCTCTCCCTAATAAGGGTGTAGAGGGAGAGAGACTGGAGGGTGACACTGAGGAAGAGCGTGGTGCATCCCCTGCCTCTCTACACGGCGAAGGGTCACTCTCTGCCTCCCTGGACAGGTCATTTGTAGATAGAGAGAGAGAGAGGGAGACAGAGCATCGTTCAGACTCCTACCACTCCAAGAGAGAGAGAGATAGAGTGTCAAGGTCCGTGGAGAGAGAGAGAGAGAGAGAGGCTGACAGAGACACCGAGGCCGATGCACTCTTGAGAGACATTGACACCTCTATCCTTAGGGACATGGAGGGAGGGAGAGAGAGACAGGAGCTGGTGGCCCTGGCTAGAGAGGGGTCTCTCTCTCTGTCTAGGTCAGTGTCAAGATCTAGGGAGAGAGAGAGGGAGACATCCAGTCTTGATGGCACTCTCTCTCCCTCTGTGCATGTTGAGTACAGTGATAGGAGAGAGAGAGAGAGAGGGTCTGTCCATCGGTCACGCTCTCAGAGGTCACCTACCCCAGACAGGTATGACAATGTGAAAGAGATACCCTTGTATAGTAGCAACACATTTGTCACTTATACCTGTGCTCATGATGGACTTCTAACCCCTAGCTCTCGCTCTGAGAGACGCAGCCAACGACGCTCTCTCTCTCCCGACACCTCATATGCTAGTGACTCTCTCTCCCCCATAAGAGAGAGGGAGAGAGAGAGAGAGGCGGAGGATGTTCACTCCAAGAGAGAGAGGGAGAGAGAGAGAAGACTGCAGAAGGAGGCAGAGAAGGAGGAGAGGGAGAGAGAGAGGAGGAGAGCTGTCGCCAAGAGGGAGAGAGAGTGGGAGAGGGAGAGAGAGAGAGAACTCAAGGCTGCCAGTGAGAGGCGCAGGGCTGAGAAGGCTGAGGAGAAGAACAGAGAGAGAGAGGGGTCCTCCAGCCGTAGAAGGTCTAAGAGCAGGCGCTCTTCCAGTTCCCACAAGGAGCGGCAGAGAGAGAGAGAGACGGAGAGGGATCGTCGTGGATCAGTGGCCGATAAGCAGACCCCCCCACCTCTACCCCCCACCCTTCCCCCCTCACTGCTACACGCATACTCCAAGTCCCCAGAGACGAGACGTCCAGACGCTGAGACGACTAGACGTCCGGACACGGAGACTCTCAAGCGGCCAGAGGCTGAGACAGAGAGAGAGAGAGAGGAGCGCTCATACAGCAAGAGGTATGGTACCGTTTAGTAGTAGTTTTACACTATGGTCTCTCATCCCTACTATATTCAATCGTATATAGTGTTAATGACTCTCATTGCTCACAGCCAGGTAAATGTTAAACTATGTTTAATGGTGCATTGTATATGTCTATCATTACTCACAGCCAGGCATAGAGAAGAGGTCAGGTCACGCTCCAGAAGCAAGGTGAGTGCTACCTATATCTGTCTTGCTATCCCTCACCAGACCACTCTCACTCTCTTCATATAGTATTAGTACATTTGTATATAGCACATTGACACTATACCTCACTCCTCAGAGCAAGAGATGCAGCAGGAGTTCCAATCTAGTCCTCTCTCTCTGTATTACAATGTTTATATTTATTATATATACAATCTATATTGAATGAATAGTGTGTATGTAATTGTACATATATGCCTCTCACTCCTCAGAGTAAGAGACGCAGCAGGAGTTCCAAGCGTATGCCCACCCCACCACCTCCAGACATGACACTGGATGAGGTATTATTTATATAGTTGTATATATATATATATGTGAATGTATGTATATAGAAATATATATATATGCCCACCCCACCCCCACCTGACACTGACCTTGATGAGGTATACACACACACACACACATAAATATATATATATATATATATATATGTGCAGGTCGTCTATGAAATGTGTTGAGTGAATTGTACTCTATCTCTCACCCCAGCACTCCGTCCCCCCTCCGCCTCCCCTACCTAGTTTTACCCAGATGGAGAGGCAGAGAGAGGCAGAAAGAGAGGGAGAGAGACCTGCAGCACCCCATCCCAATGCACAGTACACTGCAGATGTCATCAAGGTAAAATAGGACTCTTTGTATTTATGTATGTATATGTTATATCAATTGTTGTTGTAGTGATCATATATTCACTATACTAGTATTGACACATGTTCATATACTAGCACACATATATATATGTGAGTGCACAAGTGAGTGCACAAGTGATACGAGTATGTAGGATAGTCTAACATATATATTGTGATAGTATAGTGTATATGTAGACATAGTCATAGTGTGTCTACAGTCAGACTTCTCTGTCCATATACTAGCATATTTATGTATATATATAGAGAGAGAGAAGTATTTATATCTAACATGTCAGACTTCTCTGTCCATAGACACAGACGACACACAGGAGAGGGAGAGAGAGAGAGAGGCAGCCAGAGAGAGGGACCAGGAGACAAGGGAGAAGAGAAGGTGAGAGTTGTTTGATATTCCTTTAGATCATCGTTCATGTTGAGCTACCCCTCTGCAACCCTCTTTCTCTCTCTCTCTCTCCCTCTCTCTCTCTCTCCCCTCTTGACTTATCCCAGGCGCGGTCCTTCCGATCTTCAGTATGTGGAGAGTCTTAACGTGCAGTCTCCAGGTAATACCATGTTCTGGGATTGAAAGAGAGAGAACGGTACTATTCTCTCTGACTCTCACTCTCACTCTCCTGGTCACCTACTTAGATCCAGGACACACTCTCCTGATGTTCCATCTCTCTCTCTCTCTCTCTCTCTCTCTCTCTCTCTCTCTCTCTCTCTTCCCCTCT
>BDIP01000088.1:0-30170 GCA_003568945.1 Kipferlia bialata
GCCCGCGGGCTACAATAAGGGTCCACCTCAAAACTCAGGGCTAAACGTATTTTCGCCGGCACCTTGGTTCGCTTCCCATCACCTCTTCACCCACTCTGCTTTCACTGATAGAGGTGAGAACTAATCTTTTGCTCGGTCCTGTAGGACATGCGCGTCGTGTGCCATGTGCCATCGTCTCTGGTGTCTAGTGGCGTGTTGAGTGTGCAGGACCACTCACTCTCTGTCAGGTAAGAGTGTTGTCATATGGTGGATATAGAACACCACTACATATTTCCTCAGACCGTCTGTATCATCCGTGCGTGATTCGTGCGAGTGTCCCAGTCATTGTCTCCCACCCCCAGGCACAAGGGCAATATCATTGCTCACACTGAGATTGACGAGAGACTGTCTCTAGCCACCCCGGGGGGCCTATTCTCTGGACTGCGTGCTGCTGTGACGCATGTGTGCAGCGGTGACTCTCTGACCTGCCTGGTACTGGCTGCGGAGCCCCAGACAGCTGTGAGTGCCGTGGTGGGGGGCATAGGGGACGGGAAGGACCTAGTCTCCATGGTGGTCGGGGACATGATAGAACGTACGGTAGTTACACATCCACCAGTGTTGATAGCAGTGTATATGGGTTGTGTATGAGATCTGCAGTCTGTGACAGAGAGGAGTGTGACCTATCTATCCCTCTTCCCCCCCATTCTCATACTCACCCCCCAGA
The DNA here is from genome assembly GCA_003568945.1 of Kipferlia bialata. Taxonomy (NCBI): domain Eukaryota; phylum Fornicata; genus Kipferlia; species Kipferlia bialata. Next base: position 704 of record BDIP01000088.1, read on the forward strand.
CCTGCGCTCTCTGACGTCCAAGGTGCTGAGACACTCTCTTGCCATATCCTGTGTGGGTGTGCGGGAGGGGGGCCTGTCGAAGGAGTCCCAGTACTATGACATCCTGGACCCAGGCCGCACCCCCTCCGTCCATCTAGGCCCCAGACGTACTAGGATCACAGACGTGACCAAGCTGGCCCTACACTCGGCGTCCATTGACGAGGGGGTGGGGGAGCGGGTGTCGGCTGCACTGGGGACGTCTGGGGTGAGTGTGGTAGTGGACGTGTGCGTGTCTGCCTTTGGCCTCAGGATGAAGGAGGGGGCAGACAGAGACGCAGGGGCGGCGGGTCTCGAGTGGACCCCCACCCGTGACTCCCACCTCAGGCTGTGCCTGGTGTCCCCGGATGCCCTTGAGTCCTTGGTCGATGTCCTGGGGGCCATAGCAGACAACGCCCCCTACGTGCCCTTCAGCGTGTGCCGCATAGCCCAGTTCCTGAGGCCTGAGCTGGACGGGGTGGTGCCCTGCCAGTGTGTGGCCCTGCTGCCATCCGAGACAGAGGGTGCCCTGCTGCTGTACGATGGCCTCAGGCTGTGCAGGAGCATGGGGGGGCAGAGCACAAGGTATGCAGGGTGTGTGTGTTAGATATTAGCAGTTCTGTTCCCTCCTGCTGTTGTATATACCTCTTCGTGTCTGACCCAGGTTCACCAGGGCTGTTGGCAAGCAGGGCATGCGGAGCGCCACCAGTAGGAGGGTCAAGGAGGAACAGGTGGGTGCACTACTCTGGTCTGGATAGTGTGGCATCTATTGATTCATCAGTGTTTTACTATGTACTCATACTCACGTTCTTGTCCCGTCCTCACCCCCCAGGTCCTCAAGATGCTGAGGGATCTGGAGGAGGAGAAGGGCCGGCGGCGGAGACAGGCTGCGCGTGTGATTGCCTCCCCCATGGCCTCTGGGGGCAGGGTCATGCACTCACCTGCACCTAGGGGGGAGGTGCTGTTTGCGTGTGACGATGACGCCTTGGGCAGGTCACTTAAGGGCGAGAGGGACCTGTCCCACTCATTCCGCCAGGAACCCCCCTCTGCCTCTGCCTCTGCCTCCCAGAGTGACGCCCACCCCTCCACCCCTGGTGCCTCTGCAGTCAGTATCAGTATGAGGGCCAGGGGGCACGGCCAGAGCAGGGCCTCCCCGAGACCCACGTCGGCTGTGGCATCCCCTGCTGTTGGGTCCCCTAGACATCCGGACAGACACGCTGCCAAGGGGACCCCTGTTGCAGCTGCCCCCCCTGTGAGTGTGTGTGTGGAGTCACCCAGGAGGGGCATGGCAGGGGAGATTGACACTCTAGAGCGCAAGAGGGATGGCCTGCTGGGTCAGAGGCAGGGCCTGGAGGCTGAGACGGAGAAGGCCCAGGCCCTGCACGAGAGACTGGTGCACTCGACAGAGAGACGGGCGGCCAGGATCAGTGCCCTTGAGAAGGAGCAACTGTCTCTGTCTCTGTCGGGTGCGGCCTCTACCAAGGAGGCCAGGTCTCACAAGAACAAGCACCCCAAGCGGGAGGGGCCAGACCTGTCGCACCTCAGCACCCAGCTGGTGGAGGTGGAGGCAGACATCGAGCGGCTGGAGCTGGCACTGCTGGCCATGCCCAGGAGAGGGGCAGGCCCTGCCACCCAGGCCTCCCCCCGGCACCGTGCAACCCCTGCCCACCACGAGAAGAGGGGGAGGGAGGGCATGGGCAAGAAGGGGAGGGAGGGGGACCAGGGGGCCAGTGCCGTCCCCACCCCCCTCCCTGCCGTGCCCCTCCCTGCCCCCCCTGTCTATGTCACTGCAGAGACACAGACCGAGGGGGAGACTGCCGCATCTGGGCTGATGCGCCTGTACACTGCGTCCATGCGCAGTGTGGAGGAGAGGGAGCAGGAGCTGGCCCGGCTGACTGAGAGGCTGCAGGAGAGGTCCGGGGCAGCGGATGAGCGGGACCGGCTGCAGGCTGTGGTGTCGCATCTGGAGGAGGCCAGGGGGGAGGCCGCAGAGGAGCTGGAGGCGGTCGGGGCCAGCATCGCCAACTGCGTGCAGGCTCTAGCCACCCTCAATGCCCAGAAGGGACAACTGCAGAGGGAGAACGGCGCCTTCAGGAGGAGGGTTGTGTCGATGCAGAAGGAGCTTGCTTCTATGCAACGCGAGACAGATGAGAGGGAGAGTGAATCATTCTCCCCAGAACAGCGGTCTCTCCTCATATCCACGATCAAGGTACACTCTATTTCTTGTATATACTAGGGCCAGAACCTGTGGATTGCCTTACTGTTCGATACTACATTACATACAGTAGTTTATATCATTTCATATCCCTCTCACCCTCAGGAACTCCAGAGGCAGCTCAGCACCATGACCATGCGCGCCGCCTCTCTTGCAAATGAGAGAGAGCAGAGAGAGCCAACTCGGGAGGGGTCTGATTAACCGATGTGTCACTGGGTCTGTCCTGTCATGTACCAATATTATTTTAGCGTAGAGGTCTTCTTACATCGATACACTGATTCCAAACGGTTGCCATCATTGTATGTGCCGGTGTTTGCAGAACCTCAATAGAGTCTCCACGTGTCTTTGGGAATATCACGTAAGATGCAGGGTTATTATAGTGAGGGTGTGCATAAAGGAGGGATGAAGTGGATAGATGCGCCACTACCATAGAATGGATACCAGCGTCACAACTGAGTAATTTCCATCGGATATCCGGAAGTTTTCCGAATATGCCCCTTTTTGGAAAAATACAATTGCGCCAAGAGAAACTCATAGAGGACTTCTCTCCTATGAAAAGCATCAGTACCAGTATGTCCACATTCACCTCCAAGCCCGAGAACCCCCTCTACCAGGGTTAGTACATGTGTAGTTGTCTATATTTGTTGTTTGTGTTATAAGCGGGGGAGTTTGAGTTGACTGAATGTTGATTTGTCTTTCAAGTCTGTTCCACATCCTGATATTCTGCAGTTGGGATCTTCATTTCGATGTATTTTGTTATTGGTGTACAGTACTGTCTCAATGTCGTCGTTTTCTGTTTGTATCAGCTCGTCATACCCGAATATCAATCGCATATTTGAAGGTTGCCTCTTATTTTGGTATGATATTGTTGAGTTTCCAATTTCTGTCTCTCGCCCTGTCTCACGTCCAGAGCTCCTCCTTGAGGCCCTCTCCACCCTTCGCCGTGGATCCAAGGGTGTCTCTGCCGTTGCCACCAGGAACTGGTTCAACAACACATGCGACATCGACCACGACGGAGTTCTCCGCCTCATCAACGTCAACCTCCGTGCCATGGAGGTGGGTGATTGTATTCTGTGTCTTCCCTGTAAGTAGTGCTTTAGTACCATAGGTTTGGTTGATTCTTTTGTGTATTGGCCTCTAGTATCATATATTTGCTCGTCTCACACTGACTCGATTTGGATTGACCATTGGGATTTTTCCTGACAACTATTGTTGTGCATCATCTCACTTCAGGAGAACGACTTCGTTGAGCGCACTACCCCCATGAGATGGTGCCTCACTGCCAACGGCCGCAAGGTATGGACAATTGTTTCAAATGCAGATTTGGCGGCAACACATTTCTCTAATGTATTTTTGCATTGGTACTCTACCGCGAGTCTTATGTGTTCTCTTACCCGTAGGCCAGGGACAACCTCCGCAAGACCCCCGCCTTCAAGAAGTGGGCCAAGTGGATTGCCCTTGAGGAGTCTGAGCGCGAGGACCTCCTCGAGGAGTTTGAGGCCAACAAGGAGGCCAGGAAGGCCGCCCTCGTCAAGGTGTGTAGTGGGTGTGTTGTGTATCTCCTTACAGTCTGGAGTACAGCCCTGACCCCCAGAAGGCCAAGGCCGCCAAGAAGGCCGCCAAGAAGACCCCCGCCAAGAAGGAGTCCAAGGGTGCCGCCAAGAAGACCCCCGCTAAGAGGGCCCCTGCCAAGAAGACTCCCGCCAAGAAGGCCGACAAGCCCAAGACCAAGAAGAAGGCCCCCGCCAAGAAGGCCGGTGCCAAGAAGACCGCTGCCAAGAAGGGCAAGAAGTAAGTGGTCCATTGTTGTGTCTGGCCCCGTGCAGTCAGTCTTGTGAGGAGTTTGTTTGTCCTCTCTTGTAACAGTGTCCCCAGTGTACGGTGTTTTGATGGGGTGGGTTTTTGGTTAGTTTTGTGTTCATAACTAAATGATGATTTAAGTGTGGGTAGTGTTGTGTGAGTTATAGTATGAATTGAGTGGCAACACTTGTGTCTACTCCTCTCAGAAGGAGTACATGAGTAGACCTAACAAGGTAAGAGCCCCGCACTGTAACTATGAGTCATTTATGTGTCAGAGTGACTGTCTCTTTGCTTGCGGCCCCTTGGCGTCTCTGGCCGCCCTCTCCTCCAGCTCCCCCTTGATCACCGCCCTGAAGTCCGTTGTGAACACAACCGCCTTGTAGAAGGTGTGGGCCGGGTTGGCGATGCCCTCGTAGTGGGCAGCAACGCGGTAGGGCTCCGAGTTGCGCTGCATCACGACGTACCACCTGCCGTGCTTCCTGCTGAACTTCTGGTACACAGCTGCTATCTTGTCCAGACAGGGGTGGCACGGGATGTCCCGGGGGTCCGACAGGCCCTCTATATAGGGCATGCAGTAGCACAGACGGCCCCCCTCCCGCAGACACCTCGAGCTCTCATCCAACAAGCCCAGGAACACGTCTCTCTCCTTCTCCCCCCCTCTCTTCCCCTCCCTCACTCCGTATGGGGGGTCTGTGACCACGGCGTCGGCTGCTATTCTATCCCTGTAGGGCAGCTTGAACACATCGCCCTGGCAGATGGAGGTGCAGGGCAGGGAGTACTGTCTGAAGTTGTCCCAGGCCTTGACCCCGCCCTTGCCAGCTATCACCTTGGCCGAGGCCTCCGAGCCAAACACGTGGCACCCGGCATGGGACGCAGCAACGCCGATACTGCCTGTCCCGAAGCAGGGCTCGAGCACCAGGGACCCCCTCCTGGCCTTGGTGGCATTGACCATGACTGCCGAGGCCAGGGGGTCCATGGAGGTGGGGCCAATGTGGGCACGCGTCTTGAGGGAGAGGTCCGAGATGGCACCCCGCCTCGAGTTGCCAATCCTCCAGCCCAGCACCGTGCACCTGAGCCTCCCCCCCTCCGGCAGCGGGATGGGTGTGTGGGAGATGGGGTCGGGGTGCAGGGCCTCCTTGGCTGCCAGGGACCGGGTGAAGGCAGCCTCAGCCTCGCCAAACTCCAGCAGCCGTGGGGTGTACCACACATCCCTTCTGATCGGGGCCTTGCACGTGGTGAAGTCAAGGTCCAGGATCTGGGGGGTCAGAGGGAGAGTGGTGCCAGTGTACTATAGGGTGGTAGAGGACCGGTCTCACCTCCACCCTCAGCACCCCTGGGGCATTGAAGTCCAGGGTGCTGTGGCCTAGCGGGTCAGGGCTCCCCATGCTCTGGATGAGAGTGCGCCAGGCGTGGATACGGCTGTGCCTTCCTGCCTCTCCGTCCTAGGAGTGAGTCGGGGAGTGTGGGGGACGAAAGTGGTACGTGATCAATAGAAGAGAGTACCTTCTTTGCCCTAAACCGGTGGATGGTCAGGTAGTGAGTCTTGGTGGCCCTGCATGTATCCACAAATAGAGGCAGCGTGTCTCGGCAGTACTGCACTGATGCATTGCAGGGCTCTCCAGCCTGGGCCTCTCTAATCATGTTCATAGCACCTGGCATCAGGGGGGAGAGGGGGGGGGGCGGGGGGGGGGGGGGGGGGGGGGGGGGGGGGGGCATGTATTCCCAAGAAAAGTGTCGTGGACGGTATAATACTGGAGAACAGTATCACTGGAGAGTGGGGTTGCTCGGTGACCGGGATTGAGGATTGTTGTGAACATGTGTGTCAATCATCTGATAGTGAATGTTCAATGCCACCAATACTCAAACTGTCACAGCAATGATATACCTGAGGCTACTACAGACCTCTCTCTCCTGAGTCCCCTCTGTGTCAGATCCCACGCGCCAGTAAACCTGGACACAGAGAGAGAGAGTCTTGACATGGCATAGGATCAAAGAAGTTGATATCTACACCCTTTCTTAACACTCTAAACAAAAATACAAAAATGGTGGCTACTGGTCTGTGACTTAAGGGTCAATATGTGACGAATCACTGACGCTCTCTCTCACATATAGCCGCAGCTAGCACTGTCAACAGGTAAGACTCCAACGAGAAGAGTGTATATGAGGGTCCCTCACACTCATAAATCTGTGTGATGATAGTATACATGGGTTCTTTGGGGTGTTACCTATCCCTATTAACTATTGGTGGCTATATATAGTGTCTGGCATTGACTCTTGCTCTGTTCCCTTATACTGCACTACAATGAGTTACATGAGTGATATTCATCATCACACTTAATGTAGTGACCTTTAGAGTCGTATACGGCCTGTGGGCAAGTAGACACGTGGGAATATGGGCGTTGCTCATCAGGTGTATACCTATGTCTGATTGGGATCCAGTACGTATACATGTTGTGTCCACAATGAGTGGTAGGACTGGGTATATATATGTGTATCAGATATCCTGGTAGTATCCCTTTCTCTCCCTCTCTATCATAGACTCTATGACAACTGTCCCCCCCAGTACTCATCGGGCCTAATGGAAAGTGTTTGCATATGTATGACAGTCTCCCTGTATTACCTCCAGTTGATTGCACTGCTATGGCCCCCCCCACTCATCTACCCACAAAGGGTGCTGAGAGGGAGAGAGAGAGTGGGGACGTGGAGGATGCTGTGCCTGCGTTTCCAGACGACAGCCTCATATGCAAGTGGGTATATGTCTCTCTCTCCTGCTACACTCACGCCACCTCACTCTCTCCCCCGTCCATACACGCAATCTCTCCCACTAACCCTTCCTACTATATACATCTATATATATACATATGTACCCTCCCCCGACCCTGCAGGTGTGAGAAGGTGACAGTGGCAGATGCACGAGTGGCCATCAGGGGCCTCATCCGGCAGATCCATCTGTCTCATGAGACAACCGGTCTCCCCATACCCCTAGGCCCCAAGGGCAGGGTGCTGATAGATGCCAATGCCCTCAAGGGAACAAGGCTCAGGATGGGGTGAGGCCCGTATATATTGTTAACAATTCCATCCCATCCATTGCTACTCCACCCCCTCTCTGACCCCTAGCCTCGGTGCCTGTAAGGGTGCCTGGTGTGGCAGACACCTGCCAGACCTGGTGTGGGAGGAGGGGGCTGAGGTGCGTATGGGTAACATAGGATAGTATACCACACTCTCTGTGGGAGTTCTCTCTTGCCCCTGACCTCCCAGATGGTGCCCTACACGCTTAGGCCTCTTACGGTCAAGTCGAACCGGATAGGTGGGGTTGTATTGTATACACTAGCAGGGGTCCATTTGAACACTCTGAACCCCAAAATATATACAGTAGTATGTGTGTGCAGTCTAGTTGTAATGTGTAGTTGTTGTCTCCCTAACCCAGGTGTATTGGCCGAGAGCCACAGTGAGGATGTGTGTCTGTCCAATAGAATGACCACCCCTGATGTCGAGTTATCAACAGGGTTCATGTCAGACCCCCTGCGCTTCCAGTCCACTCTCTACACCACAGGGCCTAGGATGTACACCCACACACCTGATGCAGACAGCACTGTGAGAGTGGATCAGCTAGAGGTTGTGGACACAGATGTGCTGATACTGGGGGCTGGGAGTGCAGGCCTAGGTACAGACATACAATGAGTGACACTGCCCTCTGTCGTAGCAGATTAGTCTTGACACATACTGGTGTATATCTCACACTACTCCTTGTTACCCACACAGGCACTGCCGTAGCCTGTGCCAGACGTAACATGGCCCTAGAGGCAGCAGGAGCCATACCCCTTAGGGTCACCCTGCTAGATACACGGGCAGCATCGGGGCAGGTGGGGATTCCTATATATCTGTGACTGCTTCAAAAGTGCATCATGCCTCTGTAGCTACACGTCTATATAGATAACAGTGTATCCAACCCCAGGGCGACCAGAAGCATGCCATCGGTGGTGTCAGGAGTGCCATGTCTGATCCAGAGACTGTGCTATTGGTGTCAGAGAGCCAGAAGCACCTGTCTACGTGGAACACCAACCTGCTGCCACACGAGACAGAGACAGAGGTAGGTGTATGTACCAGTGAGGGGGTTGATGGATGAGTGAGATGCATTCCCGGATAGTCTCCCCTAGCACTGTGTGATATAGTATAGACAGCCTGCCCCTGACCCCCCAGGCCGACATTGGGTGGGCACGCAGTGGATACATCTTCACAGCATATGGAGAGGAACAGAAGGCCACTCTGGAGAAGGTCATTAGAACACAGGTGACACAGTGTGTTGCAGTATTAGCTGTCTTATACATATACTATATATACTGTATAGACCCAACCCCCAGAAGTCCAATGCCGCTCTCGGCCTCCACCCCGAGACAGGTCTGGTGTGGGTGGATACAGAGACCATAGTGTCCCTTGTGCCAGGGATCAACACTGAGGGTCTGCTAGGGGGAGCATACAGCCCAAGAGACGGAGTGGCCAGTCCAATTAGGTAGGAGGGGTGTACACTGTACTCCGATGATCTACACCTTATACCTGTTATGTATACACACACCTTGTCTCACCCCAGGTGGGCTGTGTCTGCCACCAATAGGGCAGTGGGCGACCCATCCCTCACGCACTGCTCCCTTGTCACCTGTGCCCATGTGGTTAGGGTACTGGACTCAGAGGGGGAGGGAGAGGGGGAGAGGTGCAGGGTCCTGGTGAGGCTCAAGAGACGGGATGAGCAGGACATATACCAGGTGATGAGAGCCAACATATACTAATATTTATGTGTGTATGAACATGCCTCTCATCACCCCTCTTCCCTCTGACCCCAGGTCATCCGTGCCCAGTGTGTGATAGAGGCCCTAGGGGGTGCTGCCAACATAGTGCAGGAGAGGTCGGGGCTGGGGCTGCTGCAGATATTCCCAGACTCCCACGACGCCTTTGTCACAAGCAAGAGTACGTATATGTTCCTTAGGAGATACCAAGATCCTTCCCTTAGACATACCTACCCTCTCACCTCAGTCAAGGACGCCCCCTCTCTCCTCCAGGGCCAGAGGGCAGGCCCAGTGGTGATAGACCTGAGGCCGTCCTGCTCATTCGGCAGTGTGTACTGGTATGTGTGTATGAGTATATGTATATATGAGTATATATATACCTGTGGCCATCTGTAGCGTATGAGTCACTGAGAAGATGGCAGTACAATACCATATCTGCACCGAATGTGTGTCATCGTGTCTGGAACTACTATAACATATAGCACAGTTCTTTGACTCCCAGGTACATCACCCCCGAGGGCCAGATCATCATGTGTGGCACACCCAGGTAACAGAGACATGGCAGTAGAGCCCTCTCTTCACAATCAAGATACCTCTTAGTATCACGGTATATTACGCTATGGTTCCATCATACTTACTTCAGCCCCCCCCAGCCAGGCCTGGATGATGCCGGTTCATCCACCCACCTGCCTGAGCTGTGTCAGAGACTGACCAACCAGACACCATACGCGTCAGCCCTCAGGGTATGTGACCTGCTATGTGACATGCTACTCACTATTTACCAATATCAACTATCTTGACCAACATTGACTATTGACCATCATTGACTATCAGGTCCACCGCCGATGGAGGGGTGTGTACCCCAACACGCCAGACGGCAAGCCAATAGTGGGACCTGACCCCGAGAACCCTAGGCTGTTCCATGTCAATGGACTGGCAGGACATGGTATGTTACGCGATGGTTGACAATATTATATAAGTACACGAGGCTCTGATGTCAGGCTTCATGCTGAGTCTTGGCCTTGGTAGACTGGTGTGTGACGCAGTGTATGCCCAGATAGGGGCCGAGGACACAGGGAAGACCTTTGGGGAGGGAGAGAGAGAGAGGATACTGACAGCAATGAGGGTCAACAGAAACTACACTGGGAAGGAACTGCTGAAGTGAGGACAGCCACGATTAGGGTAGCGGGAGTGTTTGTTTGTAACTTGCCACTGATGGGTGAGGATAAGTGAGGCGGTAGGTGCAGAGCATCAACCTGTGCCCACCTGTGTTAATGTGTACTGTATGTGTACCTTGAGAGACTCTCAAGTTACCATCCACTGTAATATATGTACCAATCTGTATCGCTTGGGAAGAAGGTCACTACTTCTCCATTCACAGTTATCATGCTCATTGTGTGAGTGTTTCTTTGATGAACCCATGTAAGATGCTAGACCCTTTACTCAAGTGACAAGTTTGACACAATTCGGTGCCAGTTGTGTGGACTCTTTTGGTTCTCACAGTTGCGCAATCTCTTCAGTAATCGAATCATCAGCAATGAGTAGCGTGTGTAACGTTAGGAAGGTATAGTGGGCAGAGGTATTATTTGTAAGGTCAGTACTAGGGTGGATCCAGTCAGTGAAATTCTTCTGTCTCCGCCAATGACCCTAGAATATGCTAGCGAAGAGGGGCATACGCTCCTTCCAGCAATGGAATATGCGGAGTAACACTGTGTATATTGGCAGGTATGGGGACATCATATTGAAGCCGATATCCTATATGGAATCTGATCCACTTTTCCACATTCTCTCTGTGAAGCCCCCCCCCTCAACCCCAGAGACATGTCGAAGCACGTCCCAGGGGCTGTGGGGTCTAAGTGGGGAAACCCGTTCAGTGTAAAGGTATGCAGCATTTCGGTATATACGATGCCATACCATACACCAAATCCCCTTACCCGAGGAGTATGGTAGGGAGGGGTGCATTGCCAAGTACGAGGAGTATCTGAGGAGCAGGCCTGATCTGATGGCAGCACTACCAGGTACAACGGTATATCTCGTAGCTTCCACTACCACTCCCCCCCCTCACTCTGCAGAGCTAGACGGCATGGAGCTAGGCTGCTGGTGCCACCCCCAGGGGTGTCACGGGGATGTGCTGTGCAAGGTGTTGAAGGAGGTGAAGGAGCAGAAGAAATAGGACTGTGAATAGAAGCGATATGTCAAGTATCAGACATTCAGAGGGGAAGACACTTGTAGCACAACAGAGATAGAAGTTGTACACACTTCTATTCTTACACCACTACACGAGTGTACTACCACCTCTGTTGGTACGCAGGAGACTGCGTATCAGGCACAGTGAGGAATACTGCTACGTATGTGTCCATGTATCGTACATGGGGGTCATATGGGATGAATTGCCAGCACGGCACATAGGCCCCACCGTTCACCTGAGTGTGAGTCGGTGAAGAGTACATAATGGTGAACTATACCACACTAACCACTCACATGTATAACGTCCGTGATATGGGGTGCCACAGCATATGCCATCAGGTATGCCCAGGAGGGGTATAGGGTATACTGCATGGGGTCGAATTGGCCAATGACACTATATGTCAGGGTCACACTGTCCATCTTGTGGAAGCCAGCACGGAAGCCTGGGGGTGGGGGATATTGGTAACATATGGAGCCACTGCTGCATATGGATATGGGATATGACAGGCGTCTACCACATACCTATATATACCTATATGTGGAGAGTGTGGGGCCGTTGTGTCGTAGAACACATCCTCTGCCAGTAGAACAGAGACTCGGAAGGAGGCCACCTAGGGTGTGAGTATCAGTACGAGGTAGATGACACATATGTAGGAGAGGTGTTGATATATATGATCCCCCACCTTCTCCCCAGTTGCCACTGAGTCTCCCACATACATATCCACAGTGCCTGTAACGTTGGCCAGGAGGGCAGAGGGCAGGACCTGGGGGTGGGGGGCGGTACAGTGGTACATAAGGTCAAATACTATAGTAGCAATCCCTCAAAGAGGATACACACAACTGCGAAGCGGGTAACAACCCCGTACCTCCGTGACTGTCCCTATGTCATGGTCTATCTCTATCAACAGGGACACATACTCCTGACTGGGGGTGAGGGCAGACGATGTAGGTAATTGAAAGGATATGCTGACACCTAAGCTTGCATCTAACAACACATGGCTCCAAAAGTGAGATGGTAATAGACACAACTCCATCCTCCCACCTGTACCCATCCAATGGCACCCCCATGGCTGTTAGATACTCCACAGACAGATAGGGGAGAAGGTGGGGGTCCGTCACTGTAGAGGGGTTGACTTCACCCTGGGGGTCAGGGGAAGAGAGAGAGATCGGATTTGACACCATTTGTAGGTACATATGCATACCTTCAGTGAGGCGTGGTTGGCTGTGTACATTGTGTCAAAGACTACACTGTCTATGAAGTACTGCAGATCATCGTCTGTCTGTAGGAGGGGCAGGGACTCGGGTTTCCTTAATGTGAGAAGGAGTGTACTGACAAGCATACGTCTTCCACATACATCGTCAGAGGAGCCAGACAGTATTCTGGTTGTGTCTGTACCTTGGCAGTGGCACCCCCTCCTCCATCTGTCCCCAGTCCCACATACTACCACCCACGGTGAAGGCTCCCCCGTTCTCCTGCTGTTAGGGGGAGAAGAGGACACCTATGTTACAACGACTTTGCAGAGTATGATACGATACTGGAAGAGTTACACTGAATAAGACTACACGTACTAGCACAGGAAGGTGTGGGTAGGACACCCTGAAGTCCTGGACAATACCGTAGGAGGGAGACTCATACCCACACCCATGTGCCGCCAGCATATCGTTAAGGGCCTGACCAGCCATCTCAAACAGAAGGGGGGCCAGCTCATCGTTGAAGAGATCCTGAGTGCATTAATGGGACATAGTGAGAGAGGTATACACAGTAGTGTAGAATAGCTTTATATAGCGTCCCCACCTGCAGGTCGTCCATGAGTGTGTTGAGGATATCCTGGAAGATGGCACCGGACCCAGTCAGCTGGATGTCTGGGGGTGAGGATGGGTGAGTAAGCATCAATAGGAGAGAGAGGCATGGGAGCCACCCACCTATATCATCCATGGTGAGGTTGAAGTCATGCAGGTCCACCTTGGGCAGACCGTTGGCAGTCTGGCCGGCTGGAGGGGTGAGAAGAGGGGGAGTATGCAAAGCATTAAGACCATAGCCTCAATACACTTGAGGAGTATTGTAACCATGTGTGTGTGGCATTGTATTAGATTATACGGGCACACTCACCGACGCGGAACCCCACATTGACACTACCCTCTATGAAGACTGTCCCTGACCCAGAGAGCTCTGTGAAGGGCCACTTAAGGTCCTGGTGTGGGGGATATGCAGTGACCACACAAGCAGAAGCCCAACTTGACGGCGTAACTCATAAGCACAGGGCTATAGAATGATATTGACATTATTACAATATCATTATCACATCCAACTATATACTCCAACCCACCTTGATATCGTACTGGAATGCCATGGTTAAGTCTATCTTGTCTACAGTCAACCGGAGAACAGGGGGGTCTGGGTCAGAAGGGTCAACACATCCATTCAGTGAGAGATAGAGAGAGAAAGAGGGAGAGAGAGAGAGATGGCACTCACCGCACTCCATGTCACTCCTGGCCAGCACGCTCTCTATGTACACATCGGTCAGACTCATATCGGACAGAGAGTAGGTGATGTCGGCAATGCCTGGGGCTGAGGAGAGGGTCAGAGGAGAGTCAGTCTTGGAGTGCACATCTATAGACCTACACCCACCTGGAATTGTCCCCTCCCCCGTGAGGTCTGGTATAGGCACCCCTGTGATGACAGTCTCGGCAAACCCAATGTCGGCATTGAGCATCCTAGTCACGCTGGGGTTAGGGTCTGTACTATATATGTAGTACATACACACATGTGTGTCAGTAGCACCGATATGGTAGAGGGTATACACACACACATACACATACCCCTCTTCCGTCATGCCTATGATCATGGCTGTGTCGGCCTCATAGGGTATGGGGCCTGAGGGGTAGGCAGAGCAGGCTGGGGTGAGGAGGGGGAGAGCTATTAAAAACATAGAGAGGTAACAGGAGAAGGGGTGGGGGGGGGGGGGGGGGGGGGGGGGGGGGGGGGGGGGGGGGGGGATCTCAGAGAGATCGACTCCCGACCCATGCGGGTATAGACACAAGTGACTCCGTACCACTGGGTTTGCCCCGTTCTAACCACAATCTCACAGGGACAGTAGCTGTCATCGATGGTGGGGTCGATGTACACACCAACTCTAACATGAGAACAGAGGCAAGAGGGAGGGGGGGAGGGGGGGGCAAAAGGCTAAGATAGCATTGCGTCTCCCATTGATAATCAGACGTTCTCACAGATCTCCATATACCCCAGTGAGAGGAGCATTCATATACACACTCATTCAGACAATCGCGATGAGACTCACCTCTTGACAAGGTAATTCTGGTACAAAGTGGTGCTAATAGTGTGGGGGATATCTCCTGTCGTCAGTCATTGAGCTAATAGGGGTATCTGGGAGGGTATACGAGATGGAGAATGATGTAGATAGACAGTGAGTTGCATACCCTCGCTCTGCCAGAATGTCTCCATGTCCCCGTCTACCACAGACGCTATACCATATGCCGGGCATGCACTGGTGGCACTCCAGCACCCATCCAGGGTCAGGTTGACTTCAGGCCGCTCCATAATAGCTCTACTATAAAGGAGTGCTGTGGGCCACAGCCTGTGGCCACTGATCGGTTTTTGGCAAATACTTGCCTGCACCCTTTGGAAACGTGCCACTTAAGGGGCCTTTTGCGGCACTGCCTCTTTAGCACTGGTGAGGTAACTGAAACTTGTCAGTCACTGAGAATAGGACTTGGCTGTAAGAGAGAGGTTGTGACCTTGAGTGTGAGGGAGAGAGAGAGTACAATTGGCTCCAGAGACCCATGAGCCAGAAGAGCCAACGGAGTGTGTTTCCGATTGTACGTAGGTCCATGTGTATATCGCTATCATGGGTGGCCTCAGCTCAGTATGATAATGTGTGTGTACTGAGGGGTACTAACCGCCTTACTCCCCCCCCCCCCCCCCCCCCCCCCCCCCCCCCCCCCCCCCCCCCCCCCTTCTTCCTCCTCTCTCCCTCCCTTCCTTTCCTTCTCTCACCCCAGCCCATCCACTGCAACATGTTCAACACCACGCACGGAGGTATGGGCTACAATATATCACGTTCCACTGTCAGTGTACTATATATCAGGATTATCTCAGTTTCGTACCTGCCCCCACCCCTAGTACCACCCACTGTGCTCTCCTTATCCCAAGATACTTGCTATTATGTATATGTATCTGTATCCCACCCCAGGCCAGCTGCTGAGGCTGATGGACGAGGCCGGTGGTCTGGCATCCCAGAGGGTCTGCAACTCAAGGTGTGACATGCATGCATATCTGTCATCACTCATAGCTTACTACTATACTCTCAGCATACTGGCCCTTCATACCAATACAGTACACGCAGCCTCCCCCTCACCCCTCTGACCCTCCGCACCAATCCAAACCCTCTCTCCCTCACCCCCCAGGGTTATGACCGTTGGCACCCACAACGTGTCGTTCCTCAGGCCTGCCCTCCTCGGGTACTGTCTGGCAGTCAAGGCCACACCAGGTGGGTGTATATCAATATGTACATTCCCCCCTGGTCTGATATATATTAATACACTATTAGTATTCATTAGCATTGTTAGTATTCATGCCCGATGCTGTGTCTGACCCCCAGTGACTGTGTCCTCTGGTGCTGTGTGGGTGCATGTTGATGTCCATGCCACAGAGCATCTGGAGGAGGGGGAGGGGGGACAGACACCCACACACATCATCGAGGGGTGGTTTGTGTACCTGCCCGTCAATGTGGAGAGAGACCCAGAGACAAGTGAGTGCCGTGTGGTATATTCAATGAGTATGTGTAGTCATATAGTGGTATACATAATATGTCTTACCCGCAGACGCTCTCTGTGCCAATGGGAGGTCCCACACTGCCCGTAAGGTCACTCTGGTGGTGTCAAAGGTGGGTTAAGTATGGGGATATATACTTCAACCTGTGTCGTACTATCAGCCAAGGTTGAAACATATGCCACTTCTCCCCCCTGACCCCCAGGCTGACACTGATATGGTGGCAGAGGGAGAGGCCTCAGAGACACAGGCCCAGGTGGAGCGGTATACCAGGTACGGCTGTCATATGTCTTTATTATCTAGCGTGTCAATCAATATACGTCTTTCTATGTAATAATTAATGTATTACGACCGCGTGTCAGTATCACCATTGATTGGACACTAACTAACCCCCCAGACTGCAGAAGGAGGCCTCTGCCCTCATATCCAGCATGAAGGCAATAAGGGAGATGAGGAAGGAGTGAGGGGTGGAGGTGGATTGGTCCACTTACATGAATTAATTGAGAATAGACTCAATATAACATAGTATTTGTGCCGAGATGATCACTATTGCAGCAACTCAGTCAGTCACTCTCAACCAAACACTACATCACTCATTTACTCGGGAGTCACCTCACGAGACTTTGGGGATATACCTAATCGGGACAAGAAGACTTGTATAGAGTCTCCCACATGTCCCTATTGGCAATGGCCTGATTTATGAGAAGGAATATGCGGTGTATTGTAATGAATATGGAGCTCCAACGACAGTTAGGTTACCTGCTTTAGAAGCGGTAGCATCACTGCTGCAAGACACTCAATCTTGTCTCTCAGGGACAAACGCCGAACAGAGGCTGGTGTTAAGTGTTGGTTGAGTAATTATGCTATACTACTAACCACATGATTTTGTATTCTGTCCTCACCGAGATAGGGGATCACTGTATCCCTAGAGAACTCCAGCTGGCACGTGTACATAATGATCTTGGGATCAACCAGGGTCTTGCGTCTGAGGGGCACTATCAACCCTGCTTTAGCCTCCACCACCCCACTACCTAGCGACTGTCTAGTTCTATCCCTAGCAAACCTATGGGCTACATTCCATGGTCGAGCTGTATTGCATGTTGGTGAGAAAACACAGAGCTAATGGACCATACTTCCAGAGACTATGAAACACATGTATTCTCCCATACCTATTGTAGCCACCGCCGCTATAACCTTCCCCAGCAGTAGCTGGCCCTTGCTATCCACTGACTCAGGGTGGTGGAGTGATCTCAACAACTCATGTGTGTCACCTGCTGGGCCTGCACCTGGCACACGCTCACACACACAACTGCCTCTGACTATATATCTCAGGCTGTCAATCGAAGGAACATTGGTCGACCTCACGATGTCCTGTAGATAGGGTTCAGTCCATAACGGCAGCTTACGTAGCAGCCCAAAGTGCCTTAGGAGAGAGAGCATCACACTCGAGGCCTAGTGTTAGACTGTATATCATATACGGCGTATATAGAGTAAGGCTTAGATCCCATCCGCACCTGATTCTCATACGGGGCCTCTGATCCATGCAGTGACGCTAGTGGGTGCATTGTGTTGGCAATGTAGTCTCTGGAGAACCCTGCTCGATCAATGTTGCGGCTGACGACTGCTAGTAAGAGCAGGAAGCGACAGGTAGGGGTCATGAGAGCAGCTGTGTGGGGCTGGGTGTGGAAGCGGGATGACGCTTCCACTGCTATCTGCAGCATATCTAGAGTGTGTACCCAGTTGGTGAAGGGGCAGTGGTGGGATAGAGACCGCACATAGAGGAGGTACTCCGCTACGTCCTTGGGGGTCAGATCAGGGGTCTTGCCTATACGTGGATTGTTGTAACAGAGTATAGCTTTCATATGAATGATCTTGTAAATTCTCATACCTTTAATGTACACTGTGTCAAGACGTGGTACTTGTGCACCACAAACACGTAGAGGAATAGGTAAATGAAGGAACCAGCTCCAACAGACTCTTCAAAGGAGTGGGCGTCGAACTCGATGGAAGTCATTGCTCTAGCATTAGGGGGGAAGATAGAGAAACAGAGTTAGTCGCAGTCTGCGACTCACAGATGCTATCGTACGAGGTTCATTGTGGAGCCAGTATACGACATACCTTGCGAGCTGTTTGTGTGTCGACTCAGTCGCCATCAGGCGATTAAACCGCGATAGTATAGCATCACACTGAGTGTAAGAGGGTAGACGGGACGCCACAAAAGGCTACATATACTTGCTTGAGTATTGAATGGTGCATCGGCAATGTGTAGGCTACGCCAGACTAATGAATGTGTGGCACGTACCTCAACACACAGATGCGAGTATGAGTGTGTCAGGCAAAGCCGAGTTGTAACGTCTAGGGGAAGTGTAAGGCTGACTTGAAGCTGTGGGATACCCAACATGAAGGACTCCACCAAGCTGATGTCAGCGGTCTTCAATCAAAGTTGGGTATTACTCCAATCAGTATGGTATCGAGTCTGAAACTCCACCTCAGTGTCCATGAGTGTGACAGTGATTTTGAATATGACACACACTACAGTTGACTACCTAGTTCCTGTATCATGGTCTAACCCGGGTTGCACTGGGGGTTCACGATATCTGTAGCAATGAGTAGGCCAACAGTCACTTGGACACCGACCACTAGGGGGAGACGATCCACCAACAGACTGGTCCAGTTTACATCTGGATGAGTAGTGTTGGTACATTAAGTGTGTCGAATGCAGAATACAGGATACACTACCTGAGGGATAGAAGGTCTACTGCAGAACAAAAGACCCCCCTCCACTCCTGTCTGGTGTTTGTCTCTGCCCTTGGCTTCACATGGGGTACAAGGGGTCTAGAAGGGTGAGATGCGTAGGTGCCTAGTAAATCATGAGAGTGCCCCACACTTACCCAGCGCTAGGAAACGGACCGCCGGGTCGGTCACATAGTATCTCATTGTATCCGCCGAACAGAACGCATTCAGTGTCTATCCAGCGAACAGGGTATCCAATTGCACGGACCAGCAGGTACCTGAGGTTAGGAATGAATCGGCAGTTGGTGCACTGCAAACTTAGTATTTTGCTTGTTTGGATACGCATACCTTGATGCTTCCCCTCTAAAGCGTACCCATGACCGAAACTGGACTTGGTATGGAACTCCGTCTATGAGGCAGCGTTCCAATGCAGCTACACACAGCTCCGCGTCACTGGCCTCAATGGTGCCAAAGCATGCATCTTGAATCACTTGCTCACATCTCTCGTCAGAAAGACCCATCATACGAATCCACTCCGTAGATAGCCGAACCTAAGGGTCAGAGTATGAATGAAAAGTAGCTGTATGTGTCGTAGTGTTAACATGCAACCGATGTAATCACAGGTGGAGAGACACATACCTGCTTGGTAGCAGGGTTGATCAACCATCCCCCTACATAACACTATGGCTTGGCCCGAACAGACAGAAGCTCTCTCATCATGCGTGGATTCCACACTACTTGAGGGGATGCTTTTACGCTTCCCTCAGTGGCGATGGGTGAGTTGACAGATGGGGTCTCTTTGGTGGAATGAGTGTCCAGTAGCGATCCTGAGTCACAGAGTCCAGAGGCAAAGGAGTTCTCAATGGAAGACGGTATGTACATATTCCGAAGACCTGTCGTTAGAGTGATCACAATCAATATAACAGTAATGCGTAACTAGGCACTCTCACTCGTCTTCAGACTTACTGGGTACCTGATGGTTTAGATGCATAGGGTCCAGTCACAGGGGAACAGCCAATTGATGATGATGAGAGCGCCTCGGAGCACTGGTCAGCACAGTCCAGAAAGCGCATCGAGATGTGTTCTGCTTCACTGCGATGTTAGCGTGTCACCCAATAAAGGGAACAACAATGACAATTGTTCGTTAATATATATCCAACCTGTCATGACACAACCCGAGACCGAGTGGGAAGTCCTCAAATGGGTCTGAGGATGTTGAAGACGAGTCTAGATGACTATTAGGGGAAGGTGTGTAGTTCAATCCCTCGTCGATGTTCACACCGCGCTCTCCTCTGTGTGAGGTTGACCAACAGAACTATAGCAAGTAGTAAATAGCAGAGCTGTTATGGGAACAACAGTTACCTGGCATATGCTTTCTCAGCGGCTGACATGTAGAGTTGACTCGACACTATGCTACGTGTCAGCTGGCGAAGAGACCTAGTTGTCTCTATCACTGCTGGGTCACAGCAGAGCTCCTGAGAGTTTGTAGATCAGAAATGTAGTCATAGGAGTATCCATACCTTGCCACTTATACACGGTGGGATACACTATAGCTACACAGAGTATATCTAACCTTCATCACAAGAGACAGTTCATCTGCCGGCGTGGTCACATCAAATGGCCCTAAGTTGCCTGACTGTTCTCGGGACAGAAGCAAAGGATTCATAGGAGACACGACGTCAATCAATACCCTGCTAACTCTACTTGTAAGATAATTGAGAAAACACACTACTGTGTTTCACATGTATGTAGGGTGATTACTATGGTGTGTCACCTGTACAGGTAGCTGCTCGCGACTATGCCGTTAGGACTAGGAAAGAGCCTGGTCAAGAACCGCAGCACAGCTAGATAGATCAGATGCACAACTGATATGCGACACACTAGGGTACGTCTCAGATCCTCTTGTGTACACGTCTCCGCGAATCGATGAGTAAAGTCTGTGTCCTGCAGAAGGGATAGGGAGAACCTCCTCATAAATGTCTCTCTCCCAGCTGGCGGTTACGTGAGGTGTGCTGTTAGAGATATATCTGTATACTTATACACACTGCCTTCTTACCTAAGTCGAGTGACGTGGGTGACGGTACCGTGAGTATACCCCTACCCATTAGTCTGTAGATGTAGTAAGAGAAGGTGGAATGATCAATATCCTAGTGTCACACTAGGCTAGTGTGACAATGAGTCCGAACAGCCGATATGTTCCAGTCTCGTGTCTCACATACCGGGACGTTCTCCAATCAGGTGACATCTGCGTTAGTCTTGGTTGTATGGAAGACAATGTGTATCAGTTGTCTTCTGTGGCTAGTAGCTACAAACCTTAGGGATCGAAGCACAAGCAACGTCACATATTCCTTTGAGAATGGTAGGATACTCTGGATGTGTTCGGTATTCCTGGGCTCTCGTCGTTAGGTACACTCTGATAAGGTAGCTAGACAGAAATTGTAGCATTAGAAGTCAGGGGCTACACTATGCATACCTGATGTAGTGGTGCACTGCCGCAGCCATCTTGCTGGAATGGTCCTGGATGGACTTGAGGTCTCCCCTATAAGGGGCACAGGTCTGTGCGACAGAGAGAGCTAGAACAGGCTCATAGACGAAGACAGGGGGGCACATTACAGAGAGGGCGTCGAGTAGGTAGATGAAGGACATTGTGTGTGAGCAACTACTAGGGCTCTGACACGATGACACTATGAGGCTAGACATAACAACATTGGTCCCAATGATTATCCACGTGACTAATGCTGTACTGGTACGATGCAAGAGACCCAGTAGACCGAAACATACTCTGACGTTATCAGGTGGTACTATCTTTTAATGTACACGCCAAGAAACTAGGATAGAGGAGAGTAAGTTACCTTGGTCCTCTTCTTGCATACGATAGCCAGTCGGGTGCAGCCAGTATGATTAAGCCAACAACACAGTCTGGAACCATTGATAGCACAACAACAGCACCACATGTCGCAACTGATAGGTACCCAAGGCTGGCCAGAATGATACCAATGCATCCCAGCAGGTGGGCCAGGTGACTGACCCGCAGAATACTAGTGACGGTGGAGAAGAAACGCATGTCTGTAATGTACATCTTGACGGAGAATAGGATCACTGACATCAGAGGCATTGCTAGAACACAGTATCACTATAGAACTACAAGCAAACCTGCGTGCTGTGACTGTTGGAGCATGAGCATGCCCATCCGATCTAACAGGTGGGTAGAGGAGGCGTAGTGTGGCAGTGCCAGCACTGCACAGACAACAAACACCCACAGATGTACGTTGGCCAGGTTGTTCCACCTCATCTTGGGTGAGGGCTTGGTTTAGACTGTCAGTTTCTATTGCGGAATGAAGTCTCACTCCACTCTGTGTAAGGGACACCTTTACGGAGGGGTGTTTGGGAGAATTGACACTCAAGGCATCGTAGTGTATCATTTCTTCGAAGGCTTCAACTGACACCAGTAAACCGATCTTTTTGAACACTGAGGAGACGTTAGGGTCTACAGTATACAAACCTATATGGAGTCTTCTCTCCACTACATTGGAGAATTGTAGAGCATCAGAACGTTAAGAGAAAGTCTGGGATGATGATACCAATCAACCTGGTTGCAAGCGAATATGAAAGCAGCCTAGTGCAAACACAAGCACCTGGAACACGAATTATTTCGCATGCGCAATGACTTGTTAAGTGACAAAGCAATGACAAGACAAACGACTTCATTAGCAGGATATACAAGTAAATACGGTGGAAGGTCATTTCG
This sequence comes from Kipferlia bialata, assembly GCA_003568945.1. Lineage (NCBI taxonomy): Eukaryota > Fornicata > Kipferlia > Kipferlia bialata. The sequence goes on from BDIP01000088.1 coordinate 22,972, forward strand.
GTGGTACTTTAAGGATGCTTGGAGTCTGCTAGTGCACTCCACTTGTCTCGGTTGATTAGTGCCTAGAATGGGTGACTAAATGCATATGCATGCAAGACCTGAATTTACCAAGGATGTGCATTTCCTAAGACACACTTTCGCATACCGTATATGATACATGACATATGATATGTAGTGTACCTGATCCAGCAGAGGAGAGACCACTGCTTCGAGGCACTCCATCATGTCTCTCACAGCCAGGCGCTGGACGGAGGCTGAGGTTAGAATATTTAGTACTTTGTGTAGAGAATTGCGCAGAAAGACACCGAAAGACAAATACATACCGAGGAATGGGACCACTGTATCCCTAGAGAACTCCAGCTGACAGGTGTTCATAATGATCTTGGGATCAATTAGGGTCTTGCGTCTGAGGGGCACTATCAACCCTACCAAAGCCTCCACCACCCCGCTACCTAGGGACTGTCTAGTTCTATCCCTAGCAAACCTATGAGCCACGTCCCATGGTCGAGCGGCATTGCATGGAGTGAGACACAACCTGTGACTTGAACATATAATAACAATATAGTACATATTGAACATATGACCACAACATACTCAAAGTAGATGCGTTGAACCTACCTATTGTAGCCATCACTGCAATCACCTTCCCAATCAGTAGCTGCCCCTTACACTCCACAGACTCAGGGTGATGGAGTGATCTTAGCACAGCATCAGTGTCATCTGTCGAGTCGGACTGGCACACACTTGCGCCTCTCACGATGTACCTAAGACTATGTATTGACGGAATGTTGGTCGCCCTGATTATGCCATGAAGATGGGATTCAGTGCCTAACGGGAGGTTCCGCAGTAGACCAAAGTGCCGACAGAGAGAGAGCATCACACTTGAAGCCTAGGGTTAATATATGTGCCAGAGTAATGAGCCTGTATGCCAAACCTGATTCTCATATGGGGCCTCTGAACCATGTAGCGACGCCAGCGGGTGCATTGTGTTGACAATGTAGTCTCTCGAGAATCCTGCTCGATCAATGTTGCGGCTGACGACCCCTAGTAAGAGCAGGAACCGACAAGTTGGTGTCATGAGAGTAGCGGTGTGGGGCTGGGTGTGGAAGCGGGATGACGCCACAACAGCAATCTGCAGCATATCTAGCGTGTGCACCCAGTTGGTGAAGGGACAGTGATGTGTCAAAGACCGGACATAGAGGAGATACCCCGTCATATCCTAGAATGAGTACAACATGGGCAGGTAAGTACCCTATTAGCGTGCTCCTCTCCCATTTACCTTCAGTGTACACTTTGTGAGCTCGTGGTACTTGTGTCTGACAAACACAAAGAGGAATAGGAAGATGAAGGAACCGGGCCCAACACACTCTTCAAAAGAGTGGGCATCGAAGTTCATATCTGTCATGGCTCTGGTGTTGATATGGGACCCATCTATTTCATACTACTACAGTATCTGTACGGTCACCGAGTGTAAGACTACCTAGCCAACTGGCAATGACAAAGTTTACCACATACCTTGCCAAGGACGTGTGAGTGCTTTCATCCGATAACATATAGTTGAATCGTGCCATGGTGACATCACACTACTTGTGAGAAAGAGAGTATACTCATTGTCAGAACATGGTCGATACACTTAGTGTATAACGAGTAGATACAGAGTACAGAGTCACCACGTAACGTACTTCCATGCTTAAGTGTGTGCTTGACGACTGCAATTTTAGTTGAGTGGTCACATTTGCCGGAAGAGTGAGCCTCAACTGATTGGGAGGAACACCACAACCAGAGAGGAAGTAGTGTGCCAACCTGGGATGGAGATCAGCATCCAAATAATACTCTAAATATCAACACCGCACTCAGTTTAGGTACACAAGGTTTTTAGTATGTGATCAAGTATATAAGGTATCCATACTTGGCTGTTGGCTTGGGTACCACTGGCAGGTCTCGGTACCGATGACACGAAGGGTCCTCTCTGGAGCTCCCTCTCTCAGCAGATTCCTCAAGACCACCTGTTGTAGCCCTCGTGTGAGACTGCCGCTCACTGTACCTGTGATTAGAACTACTACTAGAACTCTTTTAGCGGTGAGTGGTACTTGTAAAGATAGGAGCCATTAGGTAGTCATAATCTATGACTACCGACCTTAGCGAGAGCACATCTATAGAGGGACTGTCCGGTCCCATCCACCCGTGTCTACTACGACTCTCTGCGCTTGGTTTCAGACCTATTTGAATGTGTCTGATTGTAAGCGGAAGCGTCAGCGTTGGATTTGTGTGAGTTACAACAATTATATGAACGGCAACCACATACCCAGCATTCGGAAATGTGCCTCCCGGGCGATCCATAATGATCTCGTTATACCCTCCTATCAGTGTGCACCCAGTGTCGCTCCAGCGAACAGGGTATGCCACGGCGCTCAAGAGCACGTATCTGAGAGGATCAGTATTATTGAATGTAACAGTAGCGACCATAATTCTCTCTGACTGAGATTAGTAAATACCGATGGTACCTTGCCTGCTCCCCTGGAAACAGCACCCAGGACCGAAACTGCACAATGTACGGATCTCCATGCATCAGGCAGCGTTGAAGCGTGGCCACACACACTTGAGCGTCCCCAACCTCTATACTCCCAAAGTATGTGTCTCTAATGGCTTCATGACATCTCTCATCAGCTGCTAATCCCATGGTCTGCAGCCAGTCTTCTGTCACCCGAACCTAGCTATCAGAAGCGCATATTGTAACAAGAACCTCTTGTATTGAGAGTATCCTGATATTGTATGAACAACCAGATGAAGACCGGTAGAACTTACCTGTTTCCCAGCAGGGTTAATCATCCAGCCTCCAACATATCCATGAGGCTTTGCACTCACAGACAACAGCTCTCGAAGTCTCTTGGTACTAAGAACTATGGGACGGTTAGTCTTTACTCCTCTCCTCGCAGATATTTCTGAAAGGCGGTCTCCGGAGAGGAGCCCTGTCTCACTCTCCGACACCGAGACAGATATGTCGAGGCTCGATGAATAGGAAGTCTCTTCGGGAGGAATGTACACGTGACGCAACCCTGCTAATCAGCGACTCTTGTTGAAAGTCATAACGGGATCCAGTCCAATCTAATATCCTCTTGTTACCTGATGGTTTAGGTATGAACTTGGTATTCTCTACTGGGGACACATCACGGGATGGGAACTTCTTCTCTGCACACTGATCAGCGCAGTCCAGAAAGCTCATGGAGATCTGATCTGTTTCACTGGTGTCATGAATAGTGGTCCGAGAGAGAATGGTGTTGACAGCAATGCCAATGTAACCTACCCGAGAGAACAATGATCGGTACATACCTGTCACGAAACAACCCAAGTCCCACAGGAAAGTCTTCAAACGACTCTGGAGAGGAAGATGATGATGAATCGAGGTGTCCCACTGGGGCTGGGGTGTAGTCAAGACCTTCAATAAGGTTGACACCATCATCCCTCCTGGTTTGTAAGCATCAGCAAAGGAGATTACTTAGACTGGGATATATGAACCCACAACGGTTAACACTGACTTCCCTTGCAGCAAACGCCTTCTCCGCATCTGTCATGTATAACTGACTTGCGACAATGCTTCGCTTTAGACTGCGCAGTATGGCTGATGTCTCAATGAGAGCGGGATCTCGGCAGAGTTCCTGAGATGAGCCTGTGTACACATATCCGTTTGGTGTTCCATATTGACCAATATTTACCCACCTGCATCACCAGTGTCAGTTCATCTGCAGGTGTCGTCACATCGAATGGGCCACATACTCCAGAATGATCCCGGCACAGAAGGAGGGGGTTCATGGGTGAGACTGTGTCTACCAGTACGTTGCTAACACTGGTCGTAAGATATATCAGAATGAGGCTGCCACAAACAGCATCTTGTCAGATCACTCATCGCGGCATACTCAGTACACTGTATACTGTACAATAACCACTAGATCATTTCATACGGTTGACATACCTCGACAGAAACAGTCTTCCTACTCGACCACAAGGGTCACTGAACACCAAAGATAGCCGTCTGAGTCCAAAGAAGTACAGCAAATGCATAACAGATATGCGACGCACTATTGTTCGACTCATGTCACCCTGAGAGCCTGTTATGGCGAAGCGGTGAACAATGTAGGTGTCTTGCAGAAGTGATATCGACAGATGGCGCATGAAGGTCTCTTGGCCAGCTGGGGTGGGGTGGTAGAGGAGATGGATATGAAAGGAGTAGTATACATCCTCACGGTTCCCTCAGGAAGAGCCCTACCTAGGTCAAGAGCATGCAACGCCGGTATGTTATCCATTCCCCTACAGATGAGTAGTGCATGAACAGTAGATATTGCGGTACTCAATATGAATATGGCAAACATGTCATTATGAAGAAGTCACCGGGGCCTCTTACATATCACTGTCAGTATGCTAACTTAACAGTGCTAAGTACACTACACCCAGACCATGCTCTGTTCATCGTACCATGCGGTCTTCCGTGCTGGTGTCATCTGGGGTGAGATGAGAGTGGGTCAAGTACTAATGAGCGGGTGAAGTGTAGTATCTAAACCCAATACTTCGACAGTATTCTACACTCACCATAGGAACTGAGTCACATGCACCCTCATAGAGCTCATTCAGTATAGTTGGGTATTCAGCGTCTTGCGTATACCCTTGGATCCTAGAGTTAGATGTAAGTGGTTCATACTATGTATCACACGTCGCTAGACATGTGAGTTAGTGCCTAGGACATGAATACCGGCGCGTATCACCTGATGAAGTGGTGCACCACAGCGCATATCTTGCTGGCATGTGTCTGTAGGGGTTGCAGTGCTCCCCTATACGGAGTTGTTGTCTGTCCAAGAGCCAACGCCAGCAGGGGCTCATACACAAAGACCGGTGGAAACATGACCGACACGGCATCAAAGAGAAGAACGATGGATATGGTATGGGTGCAGGTGCGGTTGCCAGTGGCTGAGAGTATGAGCCCTGAGACAGTCACATTGGTCCCAATCAAGAGCCACAATACTACTACAGTGCTGACGCGGTGAAAAAAGGCTGAATCCCCGAATATCGGACTGACATGAGTCATTTTGGAGACATCAGTGTATATTGTATATGAGTTTCATTAGAGTGGTACTACTCTGAGCCATAACAGCATGGTATTGTACCTGGAGCCTTTGGTCTCATCCAACAGCCTGTCTGGCACTGTTAGACAGAGCCCTGCCACCACACAGTCAGGCAGAGTGGACATAACCACAAGTAGGGCAGCACTGTGCTCAGACATACGGCCGAAGCTGGCTGCAAGGATACACCCACACCCAAACACATGCATCATTTGACTCAGGCACAGAAGAGCAGCAACACACTTGAGTACTCTCGGGTGTGACATGTACATCTTTAGAGAGTCCAGAATGACTGGGGTTAGGCGGCAAGAAGTGGGATCAGTGTCCGTATCAGGATGATGATACTACAGTCCTTGGACAACAGTAGTTGCATGAATAACATTTACACTAGAAATAACCGATGGACATATATACGTCTAGTGTTATGGACTAGATATGTCTGTCATGTATGTGTTACCACCCCCACCTGCCCGTTGTGACTGCTGGAGCATGAACATGGCCATCCTGTCAAGGAGGGCGGTGGAGGCAACATAGTGCGGCAATACTAGCATTCCACACACCACAAACACCAGCAGGTGCCGGTTAGCGAGATCCGTCCACAACATGTGCTGAAGCTGCAGAGAAACCCTCTCTCGGTCTGCGCTAGGTGGGGTGTATTAAGTGCACTGGTTAGAGAGGATTGGTTACCACCTGCCGGTTGACCCACACTACCCTGTGCCCTATGCTCTCCTCTACAGTGGATTTCAGCCACATGAGAGGTTTCTCCTGGCACTGTAGTATTCAATGCAGCTGTAAAGAGACCGAAGCTAAGATACGGCATGTCAAATCTGGCATGATTGGCTAAAGGGACCAGCATGTCAAAAACACAGTTGTGACCTCTGATGTGTGTTCTTCAGAGGCCTAATGCGAGTGGGGCTCCTTGTTGCACTGCTTCTAGCCCTGTTAGGCACAGCCCTGTGTAGCTACACAGTCACATCCTTTGAGTCAACGAAGGTATGGAAGGGTTGAATTGGCACTCCTGTCTCTCTCAGTCGGTGTCGAGAGTGGAGTATAACAGGGCATTGTTTCTGCATACATATGCATGCATATCATATCATTCATCACTCTGGGTATTGTTATAGTGGCCTCTAGTGTGTATGGAGTGGGCATTGGTGATACTCTCGTGAAATATCTGACCCTCACACTGATCACTCCCCTCTCTTGTTTTACCCCCAGGCTGGCTTCGATGGCACCCTCTCCCTGGCTGCCCCAGGGCCATACGGCACAGACATCGAGGAGCTCATGTTTGAGGTACATTCACACCTAGTGTGTATATCCCCCCCCCCCCCCCCCCCCCCCCCCCCCCCCCCCCCCCCCCCCCCCTCGGCCCCCCCCCCCCCCCCCCCCGTTTCTTGAATCGAAAGATATACTCACACTATCTATATATGAATGAATATTTTCTGACGTCAGGCTGCACTGCTGCCAACCTGTGCTCTGCCCCCTCGAGGGAAGAGGTCATGGACAGGGTGGTGTCCATACTGCTCTCTAACCAGGATACTGGGGAGGTATGGGTATTTATTATATATATATATATATATATTTATATCTGTATAGAAGGAGAGAGAGAGAGAGAGAGAGAAGAGGTCATGGACAGGGTGGTGTCAATACTGCTATCTAACCAGGATACTGGGGAGGTAGGGATGTATCTATAGTATATACATTTATATATATATTGGGAGAGAGAGAGGGAGAGAGAGGCTGCTGTCCAACCAGGACACGGGGGAGATAAGGGCACATGTCGAGTATATGTAGTGTATATAGATTTGCCACTGCCTATTATTTTATATTTAATAGAGTATTGGTTGTATGTGGTAATGTTCATATATAGTGCTTACCCCCTCAGGTCTGGGACGGGACTGCCACTGCCGTACCCAGTGAGGACAGTGACTTTGGAACAGAGGGAGAGGGAGAGGGAGAGGGAGAGGGAGAGGGAGAGGGTGATGTGCACATGGTGCCCAGACAGAGATACGAGGACGCATGCACTAGGGCAGAGAGACTCCCTATCATAGTAGGTATGGGTATATGGTACTGTATATATATGTATAATGT